>QRDG01000129.1:1689379-1908435 GCA_012064385.1 Puccinellia tenuiflora | reverse complement strand
TTTTTTATAGCCAAAGGAGAACTATTATATTGAATGCAATAGAGGAAATTGTACAAGAGACCATAATTGCTCGGTATATTTGAGGAAACACCGGGCTAAAACATTTACATCAATAAGAGCACCACCAGACAACGATACAAACAGAAAAGCACATAAATGGCGCACGGCGTCATCGTACAACATCCATTGCTCTTAAGATCGCAACAACACCAAGATCACTCCAATCACGTCGCATCGATCATGTCCGCCACGAGCTTGTTTGCCAACTTCAAGTCTTCAACAATACCTGAGAGAGAAGACATAACTGAAGAGAGGTGGCATGTGCCGCTCCGGTCTCAATAGGACATAAAACATGTACCGTCCGACACCGCCTACATGTCAAGAGTGCTCCCGTTGCCACCGCCGCCGGGCAACCTCCACCTAAGGGCAACAACAACGCGCCGACCCATTTTGTCCAAAATGATCCGTTCCGGTCCGTTTGGGTGCGAAGCACGGCCCAAGGCGCCGACGCAAACGGACCCATGCTCCATTTTTCTTCCGTTCCGCATCCGGGCAGACCCATTTCTGGCCTAAATCTGGGGCAGGTTTGCGTCCACACAGACGTGAAACGGAGCGTCGCCGCATCCGTCTACGCCGGTCCACCTCCCCAATGTTGCCCCACTTGGCAGCGACCCAACCGACACGCCGGTCCTTCTTTTTATCCGCGCGTGCGGGGGACCCGGGCAGTCCATCCCCACTTGTGGCCACCACTGCTCCCTCGCCGCCGGCACGAAACCCTAGCCCACCGCCCCACCGCCAAGCCGCCCAATGGGGTTCTCAAGAAGAACGGCAAAGGGGCGCACAACGCCGAGGTCGGGTCCTTGTCGGGGCAGCGACGCCGCGCGAGCCCGTTCCAGGTCGCCCCGGCGGCGGGCCCATTTCAGCTCGCCCCTCCGGCGGAAGCCAGCATGCCGCGGTAGCGGCAGAGGATGTACCTCAGCAAGAAGCGGTGCCAGTGGTAGTAGGACCACGCCGTCCCCGTGCCCTGTTCGGACGTCAAGCTGCCCAACAAATGGCACTTGAATCCCGACAGGATTCCGGTGCCGGCAGTCCCGAGGTTAGGATGAGCACGCGTGGAGGAGATCCAGCGTCGACGAGCCCAGCTTCCGCCGGACATCCTTAACGGCCCGGTCTTCACGGAGTCCAGTCCCTACTGGGACACGTGGTTCCGCGAGGAGCACGACGCCCGCCACCGGACGGCCTATACGAAGGTGCAGTCACGGCCCCGACGCGGCCCTGGTCCGTTGCCTTCGGTGCCGGCGTGGGTGGAGGAGGAGGAGGACGAGGAGGAGCAGCACCAGCCGTCCCAACCCGACGAGGAGGAGGAGGAACTTGTCAAGCGGGCCAAGGAGGACTCGCTGCGCACCCATGCCGAGGAGGAGCTCCGCAGGTGTCCAGGGCTGGACATCGTGCTGTGCCGGTCCGTCGAGGAGGTCCAGAACCCTCCACTGCCGCCGCCATGGTACGAGCGCATGGCCTTCGAGCTGCCGCCGGTTCCACCTCTATCCGAGGAACTCCTCGGCCTGAACTGGTCGTGGACTGGCTCGCTGCCGGCCCTGTATCCACCACCGGAGCAGCCGCCGACTCCCTCGGAGACGGCGGGGATGGCACCGGCCCATCTTTGGGCCCCGCCGCCGTTCATCGACCTCTGTGAGGACGATGACAACGAGGAGTAGGCCGGCGGTAGCTAGGCCAGTAGCTAGGATGGTCTTTTTTTGCTATGTAAAATTATGTGTTAACAGGCCGTTTGTGGCCCATCCCCCTCTATATATATCAAAAGCGACCCTTTTGTGGCCTGGTAATGAAAAATGCATCGGCCGTGCTGTGTGCGCTGCGCGGCCCGAACGCCGGCGTGGATTTCGTGTCCATCGCCCAACCCAAACAGATGAAAAACAGATCCAAAACTGATCCGTTTGGATCGACGCGTTGAAGTTGCCCTAAACCCGCCACGACAAAGTCCACCGGCCGTTTTTTCGGCCAACCGCTAGATCACAACCCAGGTACTCCCACCAAAGATCTTGTTTCTCAATCGATGCCTTGCTGTCACCGGAAAAAAAAACGTGGGTGGGGAAGTGCCGGATGTCCTCGACGTGCCATTTTCAGTTCGATAACCATCGCCTCTTCAATGAGATCTGTCAGTCGAACATAATGGGCATTGACTCGAGACCGGCACATGACGGTTTTTTCAGGAACAACAAGTTGCTTTTGGATGTTGAGATACGTAAGTGTAAGCTACACTAGCATAAAAATAAAAAATAAAAAATTACTACTCTACCGCACAAATCCATTCAATGAACGGTACATGGGCTATGCAGCCCATAAAAAGAAGGAAAATACTTGTGTTCCCCCGGGGGATTTATTCGCTCACGTCCTCCACCTCTAGCGTTCGCCACGTGTCCCTGGCGCTGGAAGCCCACCAGCAACCTTATCCTTTGACTTTTCACCGTGTTGTTCTTCTTCCCGTCGCTAGAGAGAGCTCAGTCCTCACTCCTCACGGGAGCTCACCCGCTCGCCCATGTCGCACTCCTCTGCGCCTCGCCGCCGCGGACCAGCATCCCTGCGCAGCGCCGCCGTCTCCCCTCAGTCCGCCGACCCGCCCTGTGTCTCCTCCTCGCGTGCTGCTGCGCGGAAGCCGGCGAGGTCCCGCTCAGGTCGAGGCCGGCCAGCCCCTGCCGCTGCTCGACCACCCTCCTCCATGTCGCCGACGAGCGGGAGGCCATGACCCCTCCAGCTTCACCACGCCGCGAGCGGGAGGCCGCTCGCATCCAAGCACGCACCTCGACTGCTCCTCACTCGCCCGACGCCGGCGTCGCCCCTCTCTTGCCCGACAGCCCCGCCGCGCCACGGCCGCTTCCTCCGCTCGACGCCAGCAGCGGCCTGTGCGCACCCCGTCGACGCCGGCAGCGACCTGTGCCTTGACCCAGCGCGTGTTCTACTTCTACCTCTGATGTAGCCATGCACCCCGTCCTGGGGAAAATTTGTTTTGCGACGACTGTTTTTTCATTTTAACTAGTATGCTAGAATAGAATGGAATTGTTGCTACAAAAGTCTTGTTATTTTGCTACAATAATACAAAGGTCTCCTCTGAAAGTGTCCGGTGATGTCTCTAGCAAAGTCGATTGCTACAATAGCATCAATTATTTTTGCTACGACCGTTATAGTTTGCTACAACATTACAATTTTTTTTGGCTACAATGTCTCTGTCGAGAGTCTATGGCGATGTTTTTTGGCGAAATCAGTTTTGCTACCATAGCACAAAATTGCAAGGTTTGCTCCGAAGGCGCTGCTACCGTCGTGGCGGCATAGTGCTGCCATGGTCCGGAGGCGCTGCTGCCATCGTGGCGGCGGTGCTCCCATGGACCGGCAGTGGTGTTGTCGTGGTGGCGACGCGGTGCTGCTGTCATGGTGGTGGCGGAGATGTCGAGACGATGCTTCCAACGGCGTTCGCCCTTGCTACGAGTTTTGCTGTCAAAGATTTGTTATTTTTGCTACAATAGCACGGAATTTTGCTACCAAAGTTTTGTTATGTCCTACAATAGTATAATTTTTTTGCTACCCGGTCTTCGGCGATGTCTCTGATGAAGTCGTTTTTCTACAACAGCACAATTTATTTTTGCTACAACGGTTTTGTAGTTATGCTAACAACGTGTACACGTCTCCCGGTGTTGCTACTAGCGGCGTCCGGCGGTGCTCCCATAGGCGTCGCCCCGTGCTCCCCAGCGGTGCCCTACGATGCTCCATAGGCGTCGTCATGTGCTCCTAGCGGCGTTGGGCGTTGCTCCCATAGGCGTTGGCTCGTGCTCCTAGCGGCCCCGAGCGGTGCTCCCATGGCGACGCGCTACAGAGGACGGCCACCGGAGCTTCGCCTCGGCCTCCTCTGCTCGGACGCTACCTGCACCGACTGCCGCCTCCGGTGCTCCCTCCTCGACGGCGTGTTGCTACCGTCAGTAGCCGGCGATGCTACCAACGGAGCGCGGCGTTGCTACCGGTGATGCTTCGGACGGCGGCGGCGGCTTGCTACCGATGGTAGCCGTCGATGCTACAAACGGGGCATGGCGTTGCTACCGACGGTGAGCCGGCGATGCTACCGACAGCGCGCGGCGTTGCTACCGGCGATGCTTCCGACGGCGTCGGCGCACGGTGTTGGTACCGACAATAGCCGGTGATGCTTCGGGATGGCGGCGGCGTTGCTACCGTCGGTAGCCAGGGATGCTACCGATAGCAGGCGGCGTTGCTACGGCGATGCTTCGGACGGCGACGGCTTGCTACCGACGGTAGCCGTAGATGCTACCGACGGTGCATGGCGTTGCTACCGACGGCGAGCCGCGGTGCTACAAACGCCTGCCGGCGTTGCTACCGACGGCGAGCGGTGGTACTACAAGCTCCTGCGGGGGTTGCTACAAGCATCGAGTGACGGGGCTGCAAATCTCCTTTTCTGATTGTAGCAGATTTTCCCCCTTTTGATGCAAATCTCCTTTCTGATTGTAGCAGAATTTTTTCTTCGGAAGATGCTATTTTGTAAATCATTAGAAAGTTTGTAGCATTTTTTCCTTTTGATGAAAATCACCTTCCTAATTGTAGCAGAATTTTTCTTGTAAGATGCAATTTTTTCTTCATTAGGTGCAAATCATTAGAAATTTTGTAGCAACTTTTTCTTTTGATGCAAATCTCCTTCCTAATTGTAGCATAATTTTTCTTTCTAAGATGCAATTTTTTCTTCATTACGTGCAAATCATTAGAATGTTTGTAGCAATTTTTTCTTTTTGATGCAAATCTCCTTCTAATTGTAGCAGATTTTTTCTTTATTAGTGCAAATCACTAGAAAGTTTGTAGCAATTTTTTCTTATACACATCACCATTAGAGTAGGAAAATATCGTCGTGGCGCCGCAAGCCATGGTCATGCTGCACCTTGCTGCGTGCAGCCATGGAGGCGGGGGCTGAGGGAGCGCAAGGGGTGATTAGCAGCGACGCTCAGGTCCGGGACTGCAGGGACGACGGCTGTCGTGAGGGCTGCGCTGGTACGGTTGGTCGCCGGAGACCTGTGAAGAGCGTCGCCGCCGGTCGCCGAAGACTGTGAAGACCGTCGCCTCCTGTCGCCGGAGACCGTGAAGAGCGATGCCGGCGATCCGTGCTTTGCGAGGCGAGCAGTGGCTCCAGTCGCCAGAGATTGTGAAGAGCGTCGCCGGCGACCCGTGCTTTGCGAGGCGAGCAGTGGAGGGATGTGGAGGGAGAATTGTGGGGAATCTTCTGAGATGATGCGGAGCGCATAGTTGGCCTGGACGACCGGTCAACATCCAATCCTGGACGTACACGCTACAGCGATCCGACGGTTCGGGAGGCGGGGATCGTTCGGATCGATCCTCCGGGGGACGCTTAGTACTCTCCTAAAAAGAACGGATCCGTTCATCGATATAACTAAGGAAAGACGATATAATACCCTAAAAAAAGGGACAGACGAGAATTTTCGGCACGGTTAGACCTAGCTAGGTCGCACATACGCATTCGCGTCCGGCCGCCGGGGATGAAGAAGGCGCGGCGACTGTTGAACCTGGTGACGGAGAAGTTCGACGGAGGTTCGCTGAGCCGCGTCGACGCCAGCCGCCACCTCTTCTTCCCTTCGACCGCGCAAGCACTACAGCATCGTCAGATCCAACAGCAACAGCAGTCTGCGGCGCCGCAAAAGGAGGACTACGGCGACGTCCTTACCCTGCCATCGTCGAAGATCAGGTTCGAGCCGTCCCCCTCGGAGATGGGTAGCACCCTCGAGTTCTTCCCCTTCGGAGGAGGCGGTCAGAGCGGCGGCGGCGGCGGAGGCAGGATCCTGTGCGTCGACGGGGCCGGTGGGGCCATCCTCTACGACGCCGACGCTTCCACCGTGCAGGCCATGCCTAAGCCTAACCTCTCCGGGAACAGCAAGCTGACCATGCCGGCCTCCTTCGCCGTCAACCACGCCCACAACGCCGCCGACCCCGCCCATCCCGAGGCGCTCTACGTCCTGGACGGCGTGTACGGCGGCTTCCAGGCCCTGGTCTACGGCGACCCGACGTCGACGCACACCCAGCCTCCTTTCTGTGACGAACGCGACAGGTCGCCGTGGTTGGACCCGTCAATGTACAGGGACATCTATGCATGGCACTGGCGCCAGCTCCCTCCGCCGCCCGTCCACGACGACGGTGACCGTGACTCCTCCTTCTCCCTCCGATCCTACGCTCTGCTCAACGGCAGCACCATTTGCGCCTCCTTCATGCGCTGCCACCGTGGAGATTCAAGATACTTCCCTGCCGCCACCTACTGCTTCGACACGGGCGAGGGCGAGTGGGTCAAGGCCGGCGACTGGACGCTGCCCTTGTCCTACCGGGCCCTCCATGTCCCGGAGATCGGCGAGGGCCTCCTGTTCGGCATTGGTGGCCTTAGCTTCTGCGCCGTTGATGTCTCCGGCGCCACCACGAAGAATGAATTGGCGGCGGCTCCGGTGGTGAGGCACGAATGGGCGGACGTCGACCCGCCGCCGCCGACGGAGTGGCGTCCAACGGGTGAGAGCGTGTCGTACCTGGGCGCCGGCAAGTTCTGCATCCACAGAGGCTTCGACGTCATGGGCCAATGTGGGTGGGACTGGGATACCGTCGACACGGTGACTATGCTCACCGGCGTCGAGGTGGTGCGAGAAGCCGCAGGGTCCTCCAAGCTCCGGTTGGTGAAGCACAAAACCAAACGTGTCGTCGACATCGAGCATCTACTCTGAAATAACTCTTCTTGCTGAAGAGCAGCATCGATCCGTGGTGTTCATGCTACAGATTAATTAGGCCTATGCCAATACAAGTCTCTTAGCACGGTTTCATATGTGTTTTGCTTATGTGGCATAATAGTTAATGAAAAGAGATAGTGTGGTTATATCTTAGCTAACATACAACACTTGTTAGAATAGGAATAGTCTTGTATTCCTATACGTATTGTAACAGGACCTAGAGTCCAACTCCTTGTAATCTCCAACACGGCATATGTGCCAAGTATAAATAGATGACAACGGGGGCTCGGGAGATTATCCGAGTAGACCCTAATTCTACCTGATCGTTCGTTTCACATGGTATCAGGCCGGCTCTTCCGCCGACAAACCTGATCGCCAAACCCTAGCCATCCATCCCCGCCGCCGGTCTCCTTAACTTCGGCTCCATGGCGTCTTCATCGACCACCCAGGTCATCAACCTGGGCACACCGCCGTCGGACAAGCTGACCCGCGCAAACTACTCTATGTGGCGCGCCCAAGTTCTGCCGCCGATCCGTGGAGCTCGTCTTGTTGGGCTACTTGATGGCACCGACAAAGCTCCACCAGAGATGCTGGTCGTCGCGACCAACGAGAAGGACAAAGATGACAGTACCAAGGACAAAGAAAAATCTGTTCCCAATCCTGCCTATGATGCCTGGATCTCCCGGGATCAGATCGTCCTCGGCTACCTCCTCCAATCGCTCTCCGCTGAGGTTCTACCGCATGTTCACCGGATCGAGCACGCCGCCGGTGTTTGGGCGGCGATCGAGGAGATGTTTGCCTCATAAAGCCAAGCAAAGGTTACCAACCTGCGTATTGCGATGGCAAAAACGAAGAAGAGGCAGCTCTCTACCTCGGTGTATCTCACCACGATGCAAGGCATCGTCGATGAGTTAGCCGCAGCTGGCTGCCCTATTTCAGATCGGGAGCACGTCTCCTTCATCCTTGCTGGGCTTGATAGCAGCTACAACCCTTTAGTTGCGGCCATCGGCATGGGCACCACGATCTCCTTGAGTGCCCTTTACTCACAACTGCAAGCCTATGAGCAGCGTCAAGAGATGCTTCAACATGAAGATTCAGGCGGTGGCTTCGAGACGTCGGCTAACGCCGCCTCGCGCCAAAACCGTACTGGCGGACCGCGTGGTGACCGCGGTGACCGTGGTGATCACGGTGATCGCCGGGACGATCGGCGTGATGACCGCCGTAACGACCGGCGTGATGACCGTCAGCCTCGCCAAGGACGGGGTGGTGGACGAGCTCCTCCAGCCGGGGGACGTGGACGTGGACGCGGACGTCGCCGCACCTCGCCGTGGGTCGACGTCACATGCCAGATTTGTGACAAGGAGGGTCACGCCGCCAAGGATTGCTGGAGGCGGTTTGACGATTATGATAATTACTCTTATGGTGACAAGGAGGTTCAGGCTGCCTATGGTGTGGACACCAACTGGTACCAGGATTCGGGCGCCACGCACCATATTACTGGTGATCTCAACAACATGACGGTCCGTGACAAGTATACGGGCTACGACAAAGTAAACACTGCAAGTGGACAAGGTATGAAAATTACTCATGTTGGTCGTTCAATTGTTCGTAATCCTGCTCAAAATTTCCATCTTCACAATGTTCTACATGTTCCACATGTGTCCAAAAATTTGCTCTCTGTTCATCGCTTTACCCTTGATAATCATGTCTTTATAGAGTTTCATCCTTCTTCTTTTTGATCAAGTATCAGGTCACACGGAAAATAATTCATAGAGGACGGTGTGTTGGTGGCCTTTATCCCCTAATTTCAACGTTGACATCTTCGTCCCCACTACAGAAGCACGTTTTTTCTGCCACCAAGCCCTCCCAAGACAAGTGGCACAGTCGTCTCGGTCATCCCTCCATAGCTATTATTAGGCAAATTGTTAGCAAAAATAAACTTCCGTGTGTTTATGATTCTCGCTTAGATTTAGTTTGTGATTCATGCCAGCAAGCTAAAAGTCATCAGCTTCCATATCCCATATCCACCAGTGTATCTATAGCTCCCCTTCAATTAGTTTTCTCTGATGTATGGGGTCCTGCTCCTACTTCTGTTGGTCGTCATGACTATTATGTAAGCTTTATTGATGATTATAGTAAGTTTACATGGATATACTTGCTCAAGAAAAAATCTGATGTCTTTTCTGCCTTTGTGAATTTTCAAAAACTTGTTGAACGTAAGCTAGATCGAAAAATTCTTACGGTTCAATCTGACTGGGAGGAGAGTATGAAAAACTCAATGCTATGTTTCAAACACAGGGCATATCTCATCTTGTTTCGTGCCCTCATGCACACCAGCAAAACGGCGCTGCTGAAAGAAAACATCGCCATATCGTTGAGGTTGGGTTAGCCCTTCTCGCACATGCCCACATGCCTCTAAAATTTTGGGACGAAGCCTTTCTCACTGCCACCTATCTTATTAATATGCTTTCTAGTAAAGTTATCAAGAATGATACCCCTGTCCATCGTCTTCTAGGAACACGACCAGACTACTCTTCGCTACGTGTCTTTGGATACGCGTGTTGGCCAAACCTTCGTCCCTATAATAAACGGAAGCTTGCGTTTCGTTCAAAACAGTGTGTCTTTCTAGGGTATAGCCCTCGTCACAAAGGCGTTAAGTGTCTTGAAGTTTCCACTGGACGCGTATATATCTCACGTGATGTCGTTTTTGATGAGACTGTTTTTCCCTTTGCGTCTCTTCATCCTAATGCTGGTGCATTGCTTCGAAAAGAAATCCTTCTCCTTGATCCCTCCCTTCGTCCTTTTGAGCAGGGGAGTGAACTTTTCGATGATTTTAACATGGCTAATTCTCATGCTACTAATCCTCTTGCTAGACCTGTTTGTGTGCCTCTACAGGTTGCAGCCCGTCAAACAGAAGAAAATTCGGGTCAAAATACTGCTCAAACCTCATCATATGGGTCTGGCGCTGAATCAGCACAAATAGACAAAAGCACGGAACAAGAGGTTGATTCTCTGTCGAGATCTGCTCCGGGATCAGCACCCTTGGATCACCCGCCACCCAATCATCCTCCACCTGCATCACCTGCGCCGTCCGACCAACACCGTGCCATGCGCGCGCCTGCCTCCCCGCCAGGACGATCTTCTACGCGCACGACCTCTGTGGCCAGTCCCAGCGCCACGCGTTCGGCCACACCGGCGTCTACCGGATCTCTTGCGGTGCACTCCCATGCGGAGACCGGATCAACGTCGTCGATTGTGCCGTCCGCGCCATGCAGCCCTGCTGCTCCTGACATGCACATGGGATCCTCTGCTGCTCCTTCCCGTGTAGCTCCTTGTGCGGTTCCAGATCGTCCGGCTACTCGTGCTTCTAGAGGCATTCACCAACCGAAACAATATAAAGACGGCACTGTTCGATGGTGTCTCTCGACTGTTTCTGCTGAGCCAACAAATCTGCGTGATGCTATGGAAAATTCAAATTGGAAAAATGCTATGGATGAGGAGTATGGTGCACTAGTTAAGAACAAGACTTGGAGATTGGTTCCTCCACGACGTGGTGCAAATATAATTGATTGTCGCTGGATTTACAAAATAAAGAAACGAGCTGATGGTTCTGTTGACAGATATAAGGCTCGTCTGGTAGCCAAAGGGTTCAAGCAACGATATGGCATTGATTATGAGGATACCTTCAGTCCCGTTGTCAAGATTGCTACTGTTCGACTTGTTTTGGCACTTTCCGTCTCTCGGGGGTGGAGTTTGCGACAGTTGGATGTCAAGAATGCGTTTCTTCATGGCGTTCTGGAAGAGGAGGTCTATATGAGACAACCACCTGGGTATGAGCATAAACTCAAATCCAATTATGTTTGCAAACTTGACAAGGCAATCTATGGACTCAAACAAGCTCCTCGTGCATGGTACTCTCGGCTGAGTTCTCAACTTCTCCGACTTGGTTTTGTTGCTTCCAAGTCTGATACATCCTTGTTCATTTATCACAAGGCTGCTGTCACTATCTATATGCTCATTTATGTTGACGATATCATCGTTGCTAGCTCTTCTCAAGCCGCCACGGATACTCTTCTCACAAGTTTGAGGAAGGAGTTTGCTCTGAAAGATCTTGGTGATCTTCATTATTTTCTGGGGATTGAAGTTCAGAAAGTTCGAGATGGTCTAGTTCTTACACAGACCAAGTATACTCACGATATTGTAGCTCGAGCTGGCATGCAAACTTGCACTGGAGTTTCGACACCTCTGTCGTCATCAGAGAAGATCACAGCACGGGAGGGAGTCCCATTGGGTCCTGATGATAGCACCAACTACAGGAGTGTGGTTGGTGCACTACAGTATCTCACTCTTACACGACCTGATATCTCCTATGCAGTCAATAAAGTCTGCCAATATTGCATGCTCCCACTACTGTACATTGGACTGCCGCCAAACGTATATTGAGATATGTCAAACATACAGCAGGAATTGGACTAACTTTCATGAAGTCCAACTCTACTTTGCTCAGTGCCTTCTCCGATGCAGACTAGGCAGGTTGTGTTGATGATAGACGGTCAACAGGTGGGTTTGCTGTTTTCTTTGGACCAAATCTTATTTCCTGGAGTTCAAAGAAGCAAGCCACGGTATCTCGGTCGAGCACCGAAGCAGAGTATAAATCCTTAGCAAATGTGACAGCTGAGGTGATATGGATGCAGTCTTTGCTAAAAGAGCTTGGTGTTAAGTTGACTCAACCACCGAGTTTGTGGTGTGATAATCTGGGAGCAACGTACTTGTCAGCTAACCCTATGTTTCACACGAGAGCAAAACACATTGAGATAGACTTCCATTTTGTCAGAGAAAGAGTTCTCAGAAAGGAGTTGGAAATTCGGTTTGTTCCGTCAAAGGATCAAGTTGCTGATGGTTTCACAAAACCGCTTCCAGTGCATACCTTCGAGGAGTTCAAACATAATCTCAACTTGAGTAAGTTGTGATTAAGGGAGGATGTTAGAATAGGAATAATCTTGTATTCCTATACGTATTGTAACAGGACCTAGAGTCCAACTCCTTGTAATCTCCAACACGGCATATGTGCCTAGTATAAATAGATGACAACGGGGGCTCGGGAGATTATCTGAGTAGACCCTAATTCTACCTGATCGTTCGTTTCACAACACTTGCACGTAGTCATAGGCAAAAAATGTTGCATGCCCAATCATATTCATGCATTAGCCCCAAATCGTTAAATTTAGATACGACCCATAACAAACAATGCATTGGCATAATTGTCTCTAAAGTTTTTATTACTCTTATAATTACGTGTTAAGAGACGATGCATTGACACAGGCCTTAGTAGTTACAATTATGTACTTTTCATATACTACTACTACTATCTTCGATCCATATTAATTGTAACTCAATTTGGGTGTATTTAGTGCTAGGTATATCCTGACAAGCATCAATGCGAGGTTACGAGTAAAGAGCTCTCGTCCCTGTGTTGAGTCGCCCCAGGAACTGGAATTATTACGCGTGTTGAATGGTGGCTTGTCTACCATGCGGCCGGTGAGGTTGCCCTACCATTCTCATAGGCTTTGTGTTAGCATGCTGTACCGTAGTTTGAGTATTTGCATTAGAAAATGCTTAAGTATGAAGAACATCCTGCATTTATAGAAAGTTCAGGAAACACATAAAACATGAATGATCAAGCTAAGCATAGGTTATACGTTTAGTTTGGACAAGATTCCCGGGGTTATAAACACGCCAAACAACTGAAAAAATCATGAATGAGGTAAAAATATCAAAAACTGCAAATAGCATTGCCTGTCAAATTTACAAGATATGTAAACGATTTTAGATAATAAAGATATCAGAATATACCAGTATGCTCTATTCAGTGGTTCACAAAAGGGGAAGTAAAAATTACAATAGTTCCATCATTTTTTCCACCACTAGCAATATTGGCTACATGTATTAATGTCGCCGGACAAGGAGAAATTACACGAATTTTCTCTTAATGACATCGTCCAAAGTCAAAACAGTGAAGTCACATGGATTTTACTCTACAACAAAGCTCGCTCCGCGGAATGAAAACACATTTCGGTATCAGCCATTCCATCAGACCCTACAAGCAATAGCCTGTCAGGATAGGCCTCGATGTGCCCAAATGCACTGGTGCCAGGAGGACACTCCAACGCAGCCTCGAGAGTGCAATGGTGCACGCCATGGGAGTCAACCGAGCAAAGCAGGTTTTGACACAGTTGTACTGGCGAACAATGGACATCACCTCATCATAATTCCACATAAAACCTACCGGGGATGCTGCTTCAGGGTCCATTGGGAGATGCCTGCATAAGATGACATTCTGCCGGCGCTCAGATGCATCCCGGAGGACATCACTGAGCCAGGACAGCTGATCCTTGCCAACCGCACCATTGAACATGACAAACCGCCTGTCGACACCAACCAGACCGTCAGGGCTGTTCTTATCGATGTTTGGGTTCTTTTCATCCAGAAGCTTCATTGCTGACGAGCGGCCGGGAGGGGCTCCGCGAGAAACGCTCGCGAGAAAACTGCTCCGCTCCGCTCCCGTGCGGCAGCCGCCGGGCCGCACCGGAGCGTTCACCTCCTCCCGCTAGAGCCCTCTTCCCCGCCCCCTCTCCCTTCCGCCGCCGCCGGCGACGACGCCAGGGCAAAGCCCGGGCTGCACGGCGGCGGCGGCCCTTTGTCCTCGAACGCCCAAGATCCCCGGAGGCGGCGCCCTTCCTTGTGATCTCCGGTGATGTTGGCGCTGCAGCGGCGGCCGGCGCGCGTCGGTGACAGATCCGCAGGTGGCGGGCTGGCTGCAGGCGGCGGTGAGTCACTTGATCTGGGGCCATGTCCCGAGATCGGCGGCCTTCATCCAACCCTGCTGCCATTCTCGATGTTGGCTGGTGGGTCTGCTCCGCATCATGAGGACGCCTAGAGCGGAGGCCCTGGGCTTGGCGGTGGTCTCTTCCTTCGCCGGAGGTGGCCGGCCGGGATCTGCCAGATGGTGTTGGTCCTAGGATTCTCTTGTGACAAGATGAAGATCTGCCAGATGCCTTTCTCATTGATCTGGCTGGACGGTCGTGTTCCGGAAGGCTCCGCCGGCGGACTCCATTGGGCGTCTTATGCCTGGAGATTGCTGGATCGGATGGTATTCGGTCGTGCGCACCCATGTTTTACTCTGACCGTTTGGTTTCAGAGGGAGCGCTTCGAATCTCTGCTGGCTGTTAATTTCATGGAGCACACTTTCTCGTTCCATGGTGCTGGCGGAGAATGACGTGGAAGGCGAGATCTGAGGACTAGCAATGGTGGTTCGAATCTTTCTGGCGATGAGGAAATGGCTTGGTGTTTCATGACTTGGAGCAGCGGCATGTAAGTGGGGGCGACAACATACGTGAAGTCCAAAGTCCTACCTTTCAGGGTGAAAATCCAAGGTCTAGCCTTAATTGGTTGTGCCTGACAGTGGTCTTGTTGGAGACATTGTTTTGAGAGTGAGGACTATCTTCAGGGTGAAAACCCAAGGTCTGGCCTTAATTGGTTGTGCCTGGCACTGTTCTTCTTGAAGGCGTTGCTTTTGAAGAATTGGACTCCAGGTGTTGTTTTGGTGGTGGTTGTGCGGCTGCTGCAAGGACTGTAACTCCGTAGCGGGACTTTTCTTTTTATTTCTTCTTCTTTTTGTCTTTCGGCTGTGTGCATCCGTAATGGCTCTGGTTATTGCGTTGTTGCAGAGGCTGGGTGTAATTTGTATCTCCACGATATTAATATACACTCTTTATCTAAAAAAAAAGAAGCTTCATTGCTGCTGCAGTCACTGGGTGGTCGCGAGGCCAATAGGCCATCCAAGCACGCTGAAGTCATAAGAACAACGAATCTGTACTCAGGACAGGGCGAGAAGTCATACTACACACGCTCGGAACCCGTCGGCATCTTCAGTAAAGCCACTAACTTGCTCCGAGGAAGGTTGTAGAGGCAATGGTTGCCGAACATGTGCTAGGTCGGGCCATCGAACTTCTCAAACTCGTCGATGACCTTCTGTACCGCCCACAATGACTTGTCCTTTGGGCAGAACCCGTCGACGATGTCGCCGAAGTTGATTGAAAACTTGATGTTGCCCTGCTTGTTCCATATGCTGACGGCCCTTTGGAGGACGCTTATGCTGTGACGGTAGTAGAGTGGGATGCCAAGGAAGGAACGACCGTCTGGGATATCCGCGTACTGGACATCAGCAATGACGCCAAAGGTAAACAGGGGCTTAGCGGTAGATGCATGGACCAGTCCGTTTGCCCCAGCCATCATCAAAACTTCAGTGTCGCTAGACGTTTGAAATCACCTTCTGTTTTATTTGGAACTGGACCTTTAAAATCAGCCCTGGGTAAATCTTCTTTTCCAAGCCACACTTGCAACAAGCTCAACTCTAGATGACCACTTGTGTGGATCACGCCTTGAATATTACTTTGGTCATCTCTTTATCTTCTTCTTTCAATCTTGATACCAACATATGGTGTTCAAGCATTGCCGATGGACAAGCTCTACACGAATATCTTAATGTAACTATTAGTCCATAGAGATTGTCATAGATTATCAATACCACACATGAGGGCACATGCACTTTCACACGGCCTGCCCGGGGTAACTTCAGCCTACCAAACGCGCCTAGAAAGATAAAGAGACTGAGCAGAACAAGGCGCACATAAATAAAACAGGCAAGAGCCAACAAGATATGTCAGCATTAATTTAGAATAGAGACATAAATGCAGGGACGATATCTACAAGATTCTATTGTGGCTCTATGTATAATCACCAATATTAAACACCGCCATACTGATGGAATAACATATATAATTTCAGTGCAAAACAAAAGCTATGATGTTTGTGTAAAGCTAGCAAGATATGCTAATATTAGTTGGGAGAGATGCATATATAAATGCAGTGCTGATATCTATATATTTTATTGTGGCTCTATGTATAATCACGAGTATTAAACACCTGGCCATAATGATGAAATGCTTAGTTTCTTTGCAAAATAAAAGCTACGATGTTTATGCAAAACTAGCAAGATATGCTCATATTAATTGGGAGAGATACATATATAAATGCAGCGCCGATATCTAAAGATTTATTGTGGCTCTATGTATAATCACCAATATTAAACACCAGGCCATAATGATGAGATACATAATTTCATTGCAAAAAAAGCCGCGGTGTTTATGCAAAACTGGCAAAATATCCTAATATTAATTGGGAGAGAGACATATATAAACGCATGAAATTAACCAACCGATATCTTCTATTTCATCTCGCGTCTATATAAACACATACAAAGGTACACCGAGCATAAGTCATCTGTTTTCCTCAACATGGTTGTGCTCGGCAAAACCAACCCAAGGATGCTCAAGATGGTTGTTATTGCTTTCATGATCACGGCCATCGTGTCTTCAACGTTGCCGTCCTGCAAAGCACGTAGGCAACAATTCTTTGTATTTTACCTGGAGTTTCCAAATGTTCAAAATACTATCAGCGTTTTTATTTTTACTTTTTTGGACTATATTACTTAATTGTTTCTTTTGTGATGTGTTACATTGTAGTTGACTGACGACGCTGCAGAGAGCTAGCGAACTGCACTCCCGAGTTGTGCGATGGTGACTGCAAAGAAAGAGGCTTTCACGCAATTTATCAAGTGTCTTGCGAAACCCAGCACCATCATGTTCGCTGCTGCTGTAAACAGTGGCACAAATAGGTTATTTGTCAAAATAATGAGATTCTCATCTTATGAAATTCAATAATGCTGATGAATGATGTCCCGAGCTTTTGTAATCTATCAGTATACTGATGCCAATAATTGAATCAACTTATATTTTCTGATAAACATAGTTATTAAAGGCATCAATCTTATCGGATTGACATGGGAAATTTAGATGGAGGAAGACTGACCACTGTTCAACGAGATTTGGTACATGCTTAATATAATCATGCACAGGGGCGGGGCCAGGAATTGAGGACTGTGTATTCAAAATTTGAAAACATTTTCTGGAAGCCTATAGCCTTCCTTTTGGCGCGTATAACCAGTTATAGCACCATATTGTACTAGTTGTAAACTATAAGATATTGCATAATATATTATATTGATAAAAATTGATGATAACTTGGTACTGTTCAACAGATAGAAGTAAAAATTGTTCACCGTGGCAAAGTCTAAGATATATAGGGGATATAAAATAGCAAATGATAAGAAACTTACAAATTACAGGTTAACTTTGCGATCCTTGATGCTTTGAAAATGAGTTATGATGTCCTCATCTTTAACTTGCAAGAAGAATTCCCTTTCAATGAATGTGACCAAGCAGTCATTCAAGAATTTTTGCCCCATCTTTGCTTCTTAGCTTGTTTTTTATATAGTTCATTGATGAAAAAACCCTCTCAACACCGGCTGTTGCAACAGGAAGAACTAGCACCAATTTGAGAAGTTTAAAAACAATCTCATACCGCAGATCCCTCCCTGTTTTAACAAGCATCATAGACAACTCTGCCAGACTTCTCAAGTTCGTGAAGTTTTCATCATTCTTCACATCACTAATATAGAGATTCAGTTGAAAAGGAAGTTGGTGCATTTCTTCAAAGTCAAAATCGTGAGGATAGAACCCAGCAAGCTTAACCAAGTCATCAATATTAAAAGAAGAAAATGACTTGGCTGGACTGAATGATACCATGCATCTAAGTAGCTCTGTGTTTACCTCATCAAACCTGTTATTAAGCTCTTGAAGTTGCCTATCAATGACACCCAAAAACGTATCAGCATGAAACCGATGGTAATTCATGGCATTTTTATAGAATGCTCTTGCTCTTTGTACAGGCTTGTACTTCCCATCCATGTCAACACATATGACATTGTGCTTCACACAAAAAGAATTGACATTCTCAAGGAATTCTTTCCACCCATCATCTTCTCTCAAAACTTGCAGTTCTACCTTTGTCATCTCAAGAAGGCCAAGTGCATTCACAATATCTTGATCCCTCTTTTGCAAAGCGTTGCTTAAATCACTTGTGTACCCAAATATTTCATTCATCAAGTGGAGCATGAAAACAAACTCAAATGATTTAAATACTTCCAACATAGTTTGAGCTCCTAAAGCCTCTGCCCCTTTACTTTCTTTCCCAAGTCTAAAGAGAACTTTTCTGATTGAAGGATACAAAGACATAATATGCATTACCGTCTTATAGTGAGATCCCCATCGTGTATCACCTGGCCTTGCTAGGCCCATCTCTTGATTCAAACCTTGGCCTGCTTCAATTTCCCCTAGTTTTAATGCTTCAATCATATACTCAGATTGAGCTACGCGGAGCATGCGAATCTTCTTACATGACATCCCAAGAACATTCAACAAATATGCAAGGTGTCCAAAGAACCATTGACAATCAATATTCTCCTTAGCAACGGCTACAAGGGTTAGTTGAAGCTGATGGGCGAAGCAATGAACATAATAAGCTGAAGGAGACTCTTCCATAATTAGTTTCTTCAAACCATTAACATGACCCTTCATGTTACTAGCACCGTCATACCCTTGCCAACGTACCTTGGATATGGGCAATTGATACTTCATAAGCAAGGTCTGAATTGCTTCTTTAAGTGTCAATGATGTAGTATCTGCAACTTGGACAAGACCAAGAAACCTTTCAACCGGCTCCCCTGTTTTATTGACAAATCGCAAGCAAAGAGCCAATTGTTCTTGTTGGTATGCATCACTAGATTCATCAGCAAGAATTGCAAAACACTCATCACCAAGTTCCTCTATGACAAAATTTGTTGTTTCATGAGCACAAGAACCAATAAGCTGCTTTTGAATCTTGTGATCTATCATCTGACAATTTTGTGGAGCATTTCCTAAAACTACCTTATTAACTTCTTCAAAGTTGCCTGCCAGCCATTGCAAAAGTTCACGGAAATTTCCTTTATTTTTTGAATCCTTTCCCTCATCATGACCACGAAAAGCCAACCCTTGATGCAAAATAAATTTTACGCACTCAAGTGACCATTTCAATCGAGCTAGATATTGAGCCTTGTACTAGCGTAGTTCTTGAGGAAATGGCCTCACGGATTGATGCTTTAGGTTTGATGAACAAATTATATTTCTCTTCAGCTTCACAATGAGCACTATTTACCTCACCAGCATGCTTACAAAATCTCGCTTTCATGTTCCAATTTCTGAACCCTCCATTAACAAAACTATCTCCACCAGGAAATTTAGTACTATCTTTGAACAAATAGCAAACAAAGCAATATGCCGCATCTTTATCCACACTATACTCAAGCCACTTGTACTCATCAAACCACTGTGGTTGGAAGCGACGCTTACCTCCGCACTCATGTTGCGGAAAATCTTTCTTCCGCATCTTTGGTCGACATCGTCCCAATGCAATGTATGCCCTTCTAACAGAATCTTGGTCATTAACATCATAGCTTGAGATAGGAGTCCTCGACCCATGATCAGGCTCGATGTCATAAATGTCATCATCACTGTCTTCATCACTAGAATCAGATTCATCATCATCTTCTGTTATTGGGGCCTCTGTGCTAGGAGCTCTTTCAGGCTCAGGTGGTACTGTTTCTGTCCCACTACCACTTTGCCCTTGGAAAATCACCAATTGCATCTGACTTTCATTGGAAGATGGCGTAGCACTCATTGGTTCAGTCTGTCTTTTTTTTGCAGCAGCTCTTTGCAAGAAAGCTCTCAAATCAGTAGTAGCAGTATTCTTCCTCTTCATTTTTTACACATGAAAAGTAAAATTACTCAAGTTTTAGAGTACTAATAGTTATAGATAATGCTCACTGTAACAAAACTGAACCCCTTCTGCCTGAATTCATTTTGACAGTGACCGATAAATTCAATTAGAACACTTTGTACACTTAAATTCGGGATTTTGGGGATCAAAGCATTAGTACATGTAACATGTAAGTAGCGATTTACCTTCAATAGCTGATTTGGTTGTGTCTTTGGATTTCAATTGGATTTCAGTTTGGGCCATATGGGCCATGTCGTGGTGGTGATGGGAAAATAGATGATGGGCTGCCTCTGCTTTTGGGCTGAAATGGTTAACTAGCACGTTCTAGAGTATCAGTTTCGTTTTTACTTATAAAACCCAGTATATACACTATATATACCTAGTTTTTTGACAAAAATAATGGATATTCAAGTGAATACCCTTGAATTGAGGTGGGCCCGCCCCTGATTCATGCATGTGGCAGAATTAACTCTTATGCAAGTTAGAATGCTTATGCTATTGGGATGAAGGAGACAAAAGAAAGAGAATATGCTGCCTTTTTCCAGAGACTGCCAACAAGGTTCCACCGATGCGACTCTCGGCTCTCGCGACAGGCATGGCGACTCTAGGGCGATCTAGGGTTTCCCACCCCCCCAACGTCGGTGGACACTCCGTCCTCGCCGTCCACCTCTCTTCCCTCTACAATGTCCAAGGTTTCTCTTCTCTCACGTGGCACTTGGCGGTGGAGGGGCCATCTACTCCATCGTTTTTCCTGTCCGTCGGGAGGTAGATCATCTGTACTCTGGTTTGTTTTGTTGGATCCAAGATCTAGACGGATTTTTCTTCTTGGGTCCGATGGATCGGTGCGAGATAGGAGGGATCTTTTTCCTAAGGATTGCATTCACCCTGGATCTGAGATCTCTTTCGCTTGTCACCGTGTTAAAGTGCAAGGCAAATTGGTTGTTCGTGATGATCAACTTTATGATAATGGCAGCTTGGTTAATCTATGCCCTGATTCTCGTCCCTCGCATTTATTGGAAGATCGCCCGGTGGATCCGTCATCTATGGCGGTGCATGCGTCTAGGGTTTTGGATCTTGATTTTTCAAAGGGTTTAGCCATGGCCAAGGAGGTTAAGAACCTTTTCAATACCACTGTTCACTCAGATAATTCGAATGGATTTCTTATGGTGGTTTCCTTTGCTCGGGCATCTTTCAAGCTGGATGAGGATTCGGTCTCTTTGGCCTTGGAATCAGCAGTTGGTGGTTTCTGTGGTTCATTGCGTGTTCATCTTTTGCACGACCGGGTTTTCTCCTTTGTTGTTTCCTGCAAACAAGTTCCCCGGCCCCCTGCTGATGAGATCGATGATATCCTGGAGCAGATTGCACATCACATTGTGGATGATCTTGACATTCAGGTAATTAGGCTGGCGGAAAGTGCGGTTGGTCTGGGTCTGTTTTGCTTATCCAGCCAAGTTTCGCGGGATTTTTTGGTCTCTCAACCTGATTTGCCGTTTGGGGATGGTAGAACTCTGTCTTTTGTTAAGCATGATGAAGGGGAAAACTATCGGGCTACAGTATATACCAGATTAGGTTGGTTAATGTTCCTCAATATCCCGATGGATTATCGCAATGAGGCTTTTCTCCGGGAGATGGTGAGCCCGTTTGGTAAGTTCCGTAGTTGGTTCGAAGATGACCCCTCTCCTACCCGCACCTTGATCTACTGTTTGTATGGAGGGGCAAGGGATATTCCCAGATCTGTTGTGATCAGAGAAACTCAGAGGAGAGGGGGGCGGTTGTCTCTTGGACTGTCCCTGTTTACATTCTGGGGAGTGAACAAGCTGATGTCTTGCCGGAGATGAGTCCCCCGTGCCAGATAATGGCATTCCCCATCCTTTACATGGTGCTCCTGTTCTTTTCCATGATCTGCCTCATAATCCTGAGCCTGAAGGAGATGTGCAGCAAGGCTGGGGTGCTTGGGATAATGAGGTGGCAGCTGATAATGTTGGGATGGGGGATTGGGATCAAGATGTTATCCAGCCACATGTTCCCCCTGTTCAGGATGTAGTACAAGAGCACTCTTCTATCACTATGCATTTCTCTGGGGGCTCTATTGCCTCTGGTTCTGTTCAGATGGTTCAAGCTGAGGGCCCAGAGCATGTTTTTCATATCCCTGATCAGGAGGAGGCTGTACAGCAAGAGCATGTTCAGGAACAGGATGATCAATTGGCTGTTGTCCCCTTGGTGCCTCAGGACTTGGAGCAGGACCAGGATCATAATGTGCAGATCTTCACTGTCTTGATCCCTGATCCTGTGGCTGCTTGGAGTGATTATTTGAAGACTAATTGTGCACAGTTTCAGTTCAGCAGAGGCTCTATTTTCTTGCCTCAGATTTCTGGGCTCCTTGAGCCAGTTGTTGACAAGAGTTTTCTTCTGTCCTTTCAAGCTGAGAATGAATTTAAGTTTGTTGCTGAGGCTGGCCCTTTGGTGTCAACTAAGACTCCAAGGAAGAGGAGCAGAAAGCGAGTGGTGGTGTTGCCACCAACTGAGAGAAGAACCACAAGGAGTTCTGTGCAGAGTGGGGGGTTCAGACTGGTGCCTATGTTGCAGTATCCTGAGCCAAGGAAGAAGCCACGTTCTGCCAAGCCAAACAGCAAGGAGGATTTAGTTCCTCTTTTTACTCCTCTGCATGTCCTTCAGTTGGCGGGAAGAGAGCTGGAAATTGATGAGAAGGAACTTTCAAAGGAGAAGCTTGAAGCCTCTTCTAGCAAGCCCAGAAGCCATCCTCTTCTGATGATAATTAAGGCCTTGCTTCTTTTGGGCCCAATGGGCCAGTGTGTCTTTTGGAGATGTCTTGCTTTTGTTAAACTTTTATCTATGGCCTATGATCTGTACCTGGTTATTCTGTCAGATGTTTGTCTTATGGACGAGGTTATTATTTGTGCCTTTCTGTGACTGGCATTTATGGTTACTGCTATATATATGGTTTATATGGATAGTGCTCATATTAATTCTCTGGATTGGTTGGTCTTTGATTGGAATGTGAGGGGTCTTAATGATAAAGATAAAAGACTTGCTGTTTTTAATAAAATTGAGGAATGCCATGCTGCTGTGATATGTCTTCAGGAGACAAAATGCCAGTCTTTTGACCATTCTTTTATTAAATCCTTTTGCCCAAAAAGATTTGATCAATTTGCTTATTCCCCTTCTGAGGGAGCTTCTGGGGGCCTGATTGTGTTATGGAACAGTTCTATCTTCTCTGGGGAATTGTTGGAAATTCATAGGTCTGCTATAAGATCAAGTTCACATCGGTGCATAACTCTGTTTCCTGGACTTTGATTAATGTGTATGGGCCGTGTAAGGGAATTGAGAGAGATATTTTTGTCTCCTGGCTTTATAATCAACAAATTCCAATTCATGAAAATTGGTTGATTTTAGGAGATTTTAATTTTATTCGTTCTGAGGATAACAGAAGCAGGCCTGGGGCTGATCTTAATGACATTCTGTTATTTAATGATGTCATTAGTCATTTGGGGTTAATTGAGTTACCCCTAAAAGGAAGGTCCTTCACTTGGTCAATATGCAGCAAGATCCTTTACTAGTTCAGTTGGATTGGTTCTTTACTTCTTGTCAATGGACTTTATCTTCCCAAACACTATTGTTTCTCCTTTGGCCAAGATTACTTCTGATCATTTACCTTGTGTGGTGAAAATCTCCACCTGTATTCCAAAGGCTAAGGTTTTTCGTTTTGAGAATCATTGGGTGCAGCAACCAGGTTTATGGAGCTTGTTCAGGAAGTGTGGTCCAGGCCCACTCATCATTTAGCTCCTGTCAAAATAATTTCTGCCAAGTTAAAGTCACTCAGATATGAGCTAAAGAAATGGGGGAAAAATTATCTCATATTAAATTGCTGATTCAGAAGTGCAATATGGTCATCTTTTTCTTTGACCAATTGGAAGATTCGAGAGTGCTTAGCAACCCTGAGTTTAATTTCAGGAATTTGGTTAAGGCCCATTTGAAGAAGTTACTTCAGATCCAGTCTGACTACTGGAAGCAGAGATGTACTATCAGATGGGTCAAGCTTGGTGGAGAAAACACTAAATTTTTCCATGCTAAGGCCACAGAAAGGCATAGGCACAATGTTATCCCCTCTTTAGTGGATCATAATGGGAATGTTTTGGAGGATCATCAGGACAAAGCTGCTGCTTTTTGGAATTGTTTCAAAGGAAGAATGGGGGTGTCTTTCTCCACTAATGACCAGGTTGATCTTGCAAACTTTCTGGAAGTTGTGCCTGGACTGGATAAGCTTGGTGATATTTTCACTGAGGAGGAAATTGAAGGAATTGTAAAGCATTTGAAACCTGATAAGGCACCAGGACCTGATGGCTTTACTGGCCTGTTCATAAAGAGGTGCTGGCCTATTATTAAAGGGGATTTTATGAAACTCTGTTCTGATTTCCATGATGGGAAGGTTAATCTTGAGAGTATTAATGGATCTTACATAACCCTTATTCCCAAGAAACAGTCCCCTGAGACTGTCAATGATTTTCGGCCTATCTCCTTGACCAATACCTCTCTGAAATTTCTGACCAAGTTGATTGCTAATAGGTTCCAAGCTGTTATCTCAGAGTGCATTCATGATAATCATATGGTTTCATTAAATCTAGAACAATTCAGGATTGTTTGGCTTGGTGCTTTGAGTATATCTTTCAGTGCAAACAGTCTAAGAGGAAGGTTGTGGTTTTTAAATTGACTTTGAGAAAGCCTTTGATACCATCGAACACAAGGCTATTTTGCAGATCCTTAAATGCAAGGGTTTTCCCCCTCTCGTGATTTCATGGGTCAATGATGTGCTATCTTCAAGATCATCCTCTGTGCTGCTCAATGGGGTTCCTGGTAACAAATTTCATTGTAGGAGGGGGGTGAGACAGGGGGACCCTTTATCCCCAATTTTGTATGTTTTGGGTGGTGATCTTCTACAGAGTATTGTCAACCTGGCTTTCAATCAGGGGAGACTGAGGTTGCCTATTCCTGGGGAGGGCTCCTTCCCTGTGGTGCAATATGCTGATGATACTTTAGTTTTCTTAGAAGCAGATCCTGATCAGCTAAACACTTTCAAGGAACTACTGGATCTTTTTGCATCTATTACTGGATTAAAGGTGAACTATCATAAATCCTCCATGGTGCCAATAAACATTTCTTCTGATTATGCTGATTCCCTGGCTGGAATCCTGGGTTGCCAAATTGCTAGTATGCCTTTCCCATACTTGGGCCTCCCAATGGGCACAACAAAACCTGCTATGAAGGATTTTGCACCACTAATAGACAGGGTTGAGAGGAGGTTATCTGCCACAGCTTCCTTTTTATCTTATGGTGATAGTCTGGTCTTGGTTAACTCGGTGTTGTCCTCCTTACCCACATATTACATGTGTTCCCTTGTTATCCCTAAAGGGGTCATTGAGGTGATTGATAAAGCAAGAAGAAGGTGCCTTTGGAGGAAGGATAAACACAAACAAAGGGTCAATTCTTTGGCTGCATGGGACATGGTATGCAAGCCAAAAAAGAAGGGGGGATTAGGAATTGTGAATTTGCAAGTGCAGAATAAAGCTTTGCTTTTGAAGCAGCTGGATAAGTTTATAATAATGCTGATCTGCCTTGGGTGAAGCTGGTAAGGAATTCATATTATCACAATTCAGTTCCTCATGTTGTGACTATGAGTGGCTCCTTCTGGTGGAGAGGAGTTTATAGCTTTGTGGATGAGTGGAGGGCAATTACCAGATGTGAAGTGGGAAGTGGTTATTCCATTCTGTTCTGGGATGATTTGTGGAAGGACAGGATTTTGTCTCAGCAATTCCCAAGGTTGTTCTCCTTTGCTAGAGACAAGCTAATTTCTGTAAGGGAATTTTTCATGCTGGAGGATAAGGTTGAGGCCTTTTACCTGCCACTGTCCATGGAGGCTTTTGAGGAGTTTGGTGTTTTGGCTCAATTGTTGAATGATCTAACGCCTAGTGAGTCTTCTGATAAGTGGATCTCTTGCTTGTCCAAGGGGGGCTATTCTTCAAGGAGTTTTTACCAGTTTCATTTTTCTGGTATTGCTAATCATACCCCATCTGGGTGGATCTGGAAGTCGAAGTGCATGTCCAAGCATAAATTTTTTGCTTGGTTAATTCTGCATAATAGAATAAATACCAAGGATATGCTGTTGCGAAGACATTGGAATGTCACCAGTAATCACAATTGTGTGCTTTGCCAGCAGCACAAATATGAGGACTGGGTACATCTGTTTTTTCAGTGCAACTTTAGTCAAAGGGTCTGGTCGTATCTTCAGATCTCCTGGTGTGATTCTTCTATGATGGACAATCTGTTGGTTGCAAAGAAGGGTTTTGAAGGTCCCTGTTTTACTGAGATTGTGATTTTAGCTTGCTGGAACATCTGGAAACAGAGGAATGGCTTCATTTTCAAGGAGATTCTGCCATCTTTTAGAGGTTGGAAGGCTGGTTTCTTCCTAGATATCACCATGCTTGGGCATAGGGTGAAAGACTCTAATAAGTCTAGATTGTCATCATGGCTTGACAACCTACTTTAATTCTCTGTTTGTAATTATCTTGTAAATATCTTGTACAGTCGTTTTTTTCAATCCAATAAAACGCTGTGGGGTCTCCCCTACAGTATTTAAATTTCAAAAAAAAAAAAGAAAAGAGAAAAAAGATGAAAGCTAGCTACACGTGGACTGAAAGCTACATGCATGCATCCAGGCCCTGCATGCATCGATGGCCTGTACACTCCGTATATACATATGGACAATGTACTAGTACTGTACAGCTATACCACGTACGTCTTGCTTGAGGGGGCTCCGCGAAAGCATCGGAACCGGCAAGATAGCTCAAACAAACACGTTCGTATCAAATCAAATCCAAGATAATCGGAAGCGGCCGAACGGCATGGTCGATCAACCACCAGAGCGCGTCCCTATCTAGTCCATGAATAGAATCGGAGTGTATTACTTAGGCAGCGACGGCTCTGCACCTTGCTCTGCCTATATAAGGAGCTGATATATCTAAAAAAGAGATACGCGGGAAGTCACCGTGCCGATTCACTTTTTTGACCGTTCGATCTTCCTCTCAAAGCGATTACAACCGTCCATTCCTGTGGTAAATTCCGTACCCAGTTTTTGGTCTCACCTGTCAGTGTCTCCCACACACTAGTAGAAAAAGAGGCTTTGGGAAAGCTAGAAAAAGGCATTAGGCCCGGTTCACATACAAACCGGGACCAATGGCTGGCATTGGTCCCGGTTCGAGCTGCCAGGAGCCCATGGAGCATTGGTCCCGGTTCGGTTGGGGACATTCGTCCCGGTTCGTGCCACGAACCGGGACCAAAGCTGTCGCGGAGGCTTTGGTCCCGGTTCGTGCCACGAACCGGGATGAATGCCCGAGCTTTGGTTCCGGTTCGTGCCACAAAGCGGGACGAATGCCCCTCCCCTGCCTATATACGTAACCCCCGCCTTCTTCTCTACTGTTATTTTTTTTGCTTGGATTGGTGGGAAGTGGGTGCTAGTTTTTTTTTTCCTTTGCCACGCATAAGATGTGTTCGACGAAATGCCCGACCCACACTTAAGTTCAGACAAAATGATATCCTCGACCGAGGTCAGCAACTTTATCCTTCTCATCTATAATTGATACAGAAATATTGCATGTGTCGATGTACGGTGGTCATTTCAGTATTCAATATGTTATTCTAATTGTATTTGATAAACTTAATTATATGATATGCAGATGGATGAACGGCAGCGATGGATGTACGGCGACCGACGCAGTTCTGATTTTATTACAGGCCTGCATAAATTTATCCATGTGGCTGAGACAAACAAATATGATGGTTTTATGCCTTGTCCATGTGTGGACTGTCGGAACGTTAAGGAGCACTCTTCGTCGAGAACCCTTCAAGGCCACCTGCTTCGGAGAGGTTTCATGCCCAGCTATAATTGTTGGACCAAGCATGGAGAAAGAGGGGTTATGATGGAAGACGATAAAGAAGAAAATGATGATGAGAACTATCGTATGTTCTCTGAAGAATACGGTGATACTGCGATGGAAGACAATGAAGAAGAAGGTGGTGAAGAACAACGGACGCCAGATGAGCATGCTGATGGTCTTGGTCGGGTCATTTCCGATGTACAACGAGAATGCGATACAGAAAAGGAGAAGCTGAAGTTGGAGACCATACTAGAGGATCACAAAAAGTTGTTATACCCAAATTGCGAAGATGGCAGCACAAAGCTCGGTACCACACTGGAATTGCTGAAATGGAAGGCAGAGACTGGTTTATCTGACAAGGGATTTGAAAAGTTACTAAAATAATGAAGCCGAATCTTCCAAAGGATAACGAACTGCCCGAGACTACGTACGAAGCAAAGAAGGCTATCTGCCCTATAGGATTAGATGTGCAGAAGATACATGCATGCATCAATGACTGTATCCTTTACCGCGGTGAGGAGTATGAGAATTTGGATGCATGTCCGGTATGCAATGCACTGCGATACAAGATCAGACAAGATGATCCTGGTGATGTTGAGGGCGATGACGAGCCCGTCAGGAAGAGGATTCCTGCTAAGGTTATGTGGTATGCTCCTATAATACCACGGTTGAAACGTCTGTTTAGAAACAAAGAGCATGCCAGGTTGTTGCGATGGCACAAAGAAGAGCGTAACAAAGACGCGAAGTTGAGACACCCCGCCGATGGGTCTCAATGGAGAAAAATCGAGAGAGAGTACCCGGACTTTGCAGATGACGCAAGGAACTTATGGTTTGGTCTAAGTACAGACGGTATGAATCCTTTTGGGGAGCAGAGCTGTAGTCACAGCACCTGCCCCGTGACTCTATGTATCTACAACCTTCCTCCTTGGTTGTGCATGAAGCAGAAGTTCATTATGATGCCAGTTCTCATCCAAGGCCCGAAGCAACCCGGCAACGACATTGATGTGTACCTAAGGCCATTAGTTGATGAACTATTGCAGTTGTGGGCCATACCAGGTGTATGTGTGTGGGATGAGCACAAACAGATGGAATTTGACCTACAAGCATTGCTGTTCGTAATAATCAATGATTGGCCTGCTATTAGTAACATTTCAGGACAGTCAAACAAGGAATACAACGCATGCACGCACTGTTTAGATAAGACTAAAGGTACATATTTGGAAAAATGTAAGAAGGTCGTGTACCTGGGGTGTCGTCAATTTCTTACAGGCAGTCACCCCGTAAGAAAGAAAGGCAAGCATTTCAATGGTGAGGCAGATCACCGGAAGAAGTCTAAGCTCCCTGATGGTGATGCTATATTTGGTATGGTCAAGGACATAGAAGTAATCTTTGGAAAGGGTCCTGGCGGTCATTCTGTTCCGAAATACGTCGCTACCGGACACGCGCCCATGTGGAATAAGAAATCTATATTTTGGGAGCTACCCTATTGGAAAGTCCTAGAGGTTCGGTCTTCAATCGACGTGATGCACGTGACAAAGAATATTTGCGTAAACCTGCTAGGCTTCCTCGGCGTGTATGGTAAGACAAAAGATACACCGGAAGCAAGGGAGGACCAGCAGCGTATGAAAGACCCAAACAACAAGCATACGGATAAAGGGCGTCATTACATAAGCAGCTACGCTCTTACGAAAGCAGAGAAGAAAATATTTTTTGAGTGCCTGAGCAGTATCAAGGTCCCGGCTGGCTTCTCGTCAAATATAAAGGGAATAATAAATATGGCAGATAAAAAATTCCAAAACCTGAAGTCTCATGATTGCCACGTGATTATGACGCAGTTGCTTCCGATTGCATTGAGGGGGCTTCTATCGGAAAATATTCGAGTACCCATTGTGAAGCTATGTGCATTTCTCAATGCAATATCTCAGAAGGTAATCGATCCAGAAAGTCTGACAAGGTTACAGAAGGATGTGGCCCAATGTCTTGTTAGTTTTGAGTTGGTGTTCCCCCCATCATTTTTCAATATTATGACGCATCTCCTGGTTCACCTAGTCGACGAGATTGCAGTTCTCGGTCCTGTATTTCTACACAATATGCTCCCCTTCGAGAGATTCATGGGAGTTTTGAAGAAATATGTTCATAACCGTGCTAGGCCAGAAAGAAGCATCTCCAAAGGATATGGAACAGAGGAGGTCATTGAGTTTTGTGTTAACTTTATTCCCGACATTAAGTCGATTGGTCTTCCTGAATCGCGGCATGAGGGGAGACTTAGTGGAAAAGGCACGCTAGGAAAGAAAGTAATGATATGTAGGGACGGGCATTCTTTCACTCAAGCACACTACACAGTTCTACAAAGTTCCACCTTCATGGCTCCGTATATCGAGGTACACAAGAATAGTGTACGCTCCAAAAATCCAGGGAACCTTGACTCCCGGATTAAACAAAAACACATGGAGACATTCGGCAGTTGGTTGCGAGTACATCTCATGAATGACACCGATGTTGGAGATCAACTCTACTTATTGGCCGCGTCACCATCTTCGACTGTATTGACTTTCCAAGGGTACGAGATAAATGGGAATACATTTTACACGATTGCCCAAGATAAAAAGAGTAACAACCAAAACAGTGGTGTTCGCTTTGATGCAACAGACGAGAATGGACAAAAGTACACATACTATGGTTACATAGAGGAGATATGGGAACTTGACTATGGACATACTTTTAAGGTCCCTTTGTTTCGGTGCAGTTGGGTCAACATGAATGGAGAAGGGGTAAAGGTAGACCAGCTGTACGGAATGACAACAGTGGATCTCAAGAATCTTGCGTACAGAGACGAACCATTCGTCCTAGCCAATGATGTGGCTCAGGTTTTCTATGTGAAAGACATGAGCTCCAGACCGAAAAAAAGAAAAGATAAGGAAACAAATACAGCACACGATGAGCCAAAGCGTCACATAGTTCTTTCAGGAAAAAAAAATATCGTGGGAGTCGAGGACAAGACAGAAATGTCAGCAGACTATAATAAGTTTGATGAAATTCCGCCATTCACAGTGAAAACTGACCCAAGCATCCCGTTACATAATGAAGAAACTACATGGTTACGGCCGAAGAAGCGATCATGATCTAAGTATGAGTGTAATAGTATATAAAACAATTTATGCATGAGTGTTATCAAAACATTTTTATGTATGAGTGTTGACAAAAACTGGTGAGAAGTTCGTGTACAAAACACACGGTATCACCTGCATACAAACCGTATTCGGTCGATGAACTGAAGGATTTCTAGATAGAACAAAACACACGGTATCACCTGCATACAACCCTACTGTGGCTAGAGAGTGCCCGCATATCAAATGCACCGTAGGGCGTATGCAGGTGAAACCGTTTGATTTGTATTCGGTCGATGAACTGAATGATTTCTACCACCACCACTCCCACCTCCTCGGCAATTCATCATTGTGTCACCCTAATCCAGTGGTTGGATTCAACCTACCCGAGGGCTTGTGTTTCCAACAGCGTCGTTGTGTTGTCCTTATTCACCGACCTACAGGAGGTGGCTCCAATGGCTGGCCGACGAACAAGGACAAACACAATAATGCTAGGGAACATGCCAGCGGGTAGGCTAAATCCAACCATTGGGTTCGGTGGCAAAGGTAGATGCTCGTTGTGTGCCGTTCGCTACAGGGACGTCGCTATTTATAGGCGATTAGAAGGTGTACCTGTGGATGAGGTGGGAGTGCAGATCCAACAGCTCACAAGCGCTCTAAAGAAACACACCCCTGATACAACGCCTCACAAGCGCTTGAAAGAAACACACGATCCGTGTGCTTCTTTAGTCCCGGTTGGTAACACGAACCGGGACGAAAGGGTAGGCCTATAGTCCCAGTTGGTGCCTCCAACCGGGACGAAAGACCCTTTGGTCCCGGTTGGTAACACGAACCGGTACTAAAGGCCTGATCCAACAGCTCACAAGTGCTTGAAAGAAACACACGATCCGTGTGCACACGATCCAACAGCTCACAAGCACTCGAAAGAAACACAACTCTGATCCAACGGCTCACAAGCGCTCGAAGAAAACACACGATCCGTGTGCTTCTTCCACCGCTTCCCGCCTTCGTCTTCACGCAATTTCTCACTATATATATGTAGGCTTGGCCGCCATTGCCATATCACATCTAAACTCACATCTGCAACCTCATCACTCTTCCATTGTAACAAAATTTTGACTTAGGTGTTTTTGACTGAGGTGTTCTCGGGGACGATGTCCATGTTGGACCAGAGGGGCGATGTGCGGGACTGGGCTCCACCGGGCTGGCACTGGGAGGTGCTACCTTCCGGGACACGCAGCTTGGTGAGGAATACGGGTGACATCGTCGACCCGGATCTTCTGTGGTGGCCGTCGCGTGGGCCACGCTCGGTGCAGAGGGAGCCGGCCCCCGAGGAGGAGGTACGTCGCCGTATCAGGGAGGAGGATGAGCATGTCCGTCGCTACATGTATCTATTGGATAGGCAGTATGATACTAGGTGGTCGTTTCTTCAGAGGGTTCCTTCTCACGTGAGCTATGACCCTGTGAGGGTTCCTTCTCTTTGGATGCGCAGTGCCGGCGGCTCAGCACCCCGCGGCTCAGGAACCGGTCGAAGTTAGTTTCAGAGTCTGTGATCGCCATTGCAGTTCTCTTGCCTGATGAAGATTGTCGGCGTAATCAGAATAAAGGGACACACACGAAGAAACAAGTAAACACTAGATAGGGATGTTGTTGGTGATGTGTAATAATTAATGTATTGAACCTTTTATCCAATGCACACGGTTTCCCCGTCATACAGCCCAACGGTGGCTCGTGAGTGCCTGCATATCAAATGCACCGTTGGGCTGTATGACGGGAATCCGAATGATTTGCATATAGGGTCATGTGGCTGATCCAACACTGATTTTGCCCGACCGAGGGGCATAGGGGTGGAAACGGATCGGATGCGGATCGGATAGTGCCCTTCCCACATCCGTTTCCATATTTTTTAAACGAATACGGATACGAATTCGGATGTTGTCGAATACGAATGCGGAGCGGATGTTAATCGAATACGAATTCGGATCGGATGTTTTCTCAATTCGGATCGGAAACGAATATAACGAAATAGTAGACTCGTATCTTATAACGAGTTAAATATACAATGAAATAGTGATAAATATAGCTATATAATACACACTTCTTTAAATTTCAATCATAGAATAATATAACTGATCACTTTATTACTATTTTAGGTTGAGAAATTTCCATATCGGGCTAGAATTATCAAAACTTACCAACAAAATCTTATTCGGATACGGATATATCCATTTCCATATCCACATTTGTGTCAAAATTCAATACCACATTTGTTTTGTATTTGTAAAAACGGATTCGGATATTTACCACTTCCATTTTTATTTCGTCCGGATTCGGATATTTACCACTTCCATTTTCAATTTTCGAATACGAACGTCGGATAATTCGGACTATCCGCTACCAGTTCCCACCCCTACTTCCACCACCACCACTCCCACCTACTCGGCAATTCATCATTGTGTCACCCTAATCCAGTGGTTGGATTCAACCTACCTGAGGGCTTGTGTTTCCAACAGCGTCGTTGTGTTGTCCTTATTCACCGACCTACAGGAGGTGGCTCCAATGGCTGGCCGGTGAACAAGGACAAACACAATAATGCCAGGGAACATGCCAGCAGGTAGGCTAAATCCAACCATTGGGTTCGGTGGCAAAGGTAAACGCTCGTTGTGTGCCGTTCGCTGCAGGGACGTCGCTATTTATAGGCGATTAGGAGGTGTACCTGTGGATGAGGTGGGAGTGCAGATCCAACAGCTCACAAGCCCTCAAAAGAAACACACCCCTGATCCAATGGCTCATAAGCGCTTGAAAGAAACACACGATCCGTGTGCTTCTTTAGGTCCGGTTGGTACCCCCAACCGGGACGAAAGGGTAGGCCTATAGTCCCGGTTGGTGCCTCCAACCGGGACGAAAGACCCTTTGGTCCCGGTTGGTAACACGAACCGGTACTAAAGGCCCTGATCCAACAGCTCACAAGCGCTTGAAAGAAACACACGATCCGTGTGCACACGATCCAACAGCTCACAAGCACTCGAAAGAAACACAACTCTGATCCAACGGCTCACAAGCGCTCGAAGGAAACACACGATCCGTGTGCTTCTTTCACAGCTTCCCGCCTTCGTCTTCCCGCAATTTCTCACTATATATATCACATCTAAACTCATATCTGCAACCTCATCACTCTTCCATGGCTTCCACCGTACTAACCTACCATCAGGCGGAGGAGCTTTCCGCCTCGAACTACCCCTGCCCGCCCGGCTACCGCGTCCCCGCCGGCTGGAGGCTGAGTGCCGGAGGCGTGCCGGTCCCTCCTCTCCCTCAAGGTGTGGCGCGCCGGGCGGCCATCACGAACCACTACTACCTCGAGCTCACACCGGAGCAGCGGATGGATCCGTGCTGGCATCCCGACTACCGCCCGACTTGGGAAGCCTTCTTCATCAATCGGCGTGAGAGGGCGCTCGCCAGGTACGAGGGGGATGGCCCTCCTCCTTCGGACTTCAATGAGGCCGGCCGTCAGCTGTGGTGGGCTGGCCGGACTCTCCAGGGCGTTATGAACTACATCATGGCTGGCGATAACCCCCGCCTACGCTACCCTAACATGCAGTCCGGGGGTGCTCACCCGTCGAGGTTCGAGCCATGAGTGCCGTATGAGTACGATGACAGCGACGACGACGATGACGGCGACTACGAGTACGAGTATTATAGGCCTAGGCAGGAGTATGACTAAGATTGTTAGGACAACTGATCCACTGTTGTCATTCTGTACCGTATCCGGTCGATTACCTGAAGGATCCACTGTTGCCATTATGTACTGTTTAGTGAGATATGAATTAAATCAATAGATATGAATTAATTCAATATATATAAATTAATTCAATAGATATAAATTAAATAAATAGATAGATTACATTTTTATCAACAATTTGATATTTTAATTTCATTTTTCTGATAAACATATGAAAATATATTGAATTTATAAAATTAATTAATGACTTAATGGAGTTCAAATTCCAAATTTTGTAATTAAATGAATTCACCTATAATCTCAAAAAAATGAATTGGTCATAAATAGATAGATTACATTTTTATCAACAATTTGATATTTTAATTTCATTTTTCTGACAAACATATGAAAATATATTGAATTTATCAGTTTAATGAATTAATTAAGTTCACATTCCAAAAAAATTACTTAAATGAATTCACCTCTAATCTTAAAAAAATGACAAAATGGTTAATAGTTTGTATAGATAGAATAACTATTATATAAAACAGAAAATGGTTTTGAATTATTTATTCAAATTTAAACACTTTTCATGTTGAAAGTCTTTTCAAATTCAAAACCATTTGAAATTCATATTCAAACACCTTAATAAGAATAAAAAAGGCGGGAACAACATTCAGAACTGAAAAGTTTGAAAAAAAATTGAAAAAGGACTCATTGGTCCCGGTTTATAAGAAGAACCGGGACGAAAGGTCCCGGTTCGCGCCAGGGCATTAAATTTGCAGGGCATTGGTCCCGGTTCATGCCACGAACCGGGACGAATGAGGCTTTGGTCCCGGTTGGTGCCACCAACCGGGACGAAAGGCCTCTCTGCTTTAAAACTGCCTGCCTCTTCTTCTTCCCCCAATTAATCATTTTCGCTAAGGACCAGCGCGCGGAAATTCAATCTCCTGCCGTCAGGCTGCCGGATTTTTCCGTCGGCCGCGCCGCCGCTCACCGTCCGCTCCTCCGGTGCCGCCCTCTCTGTGCTCCTCCACGCGCCCGCGCGCCGTTCCCCTCCGGCCTCCACCGCGCCCGCGCCGTCCATCCTCCCCCTGCACCACCCGCCAGCTGCGCTGCCCTCCCCCGGCCTTCCGCTCGAACCCCGGCCGGCCGCTCCTTGGCCCCTCCTCCGGCCTCCTCCATTGAGCGTCCTCCGCCGAGCCTCCTCACCGAGCCCTCCTCCTCTGGCCGCAGCGTCCTCCACCGAGCCCTCCTCCTCCGGCCGCAGCGGACGAGCCGCCTCCGGTGAGCACGGCCTCCCTCTGTTAGTTAGTTTTTTTTTAATTTACTTAGTTTTTTAATTTAGTTAGTTAGTTCATTTTTAGTTAGTTAGTAATTTTGTTAGTTAGTGCATTAGTAATTTTAGTTAGTTAGTTTTAGATTTAGTTAGTTAGTTTTAGAAAATTTAGGTTGTTATTTTAGAAAATTTGAAAATGTAGCAAATTTAGCAAAGTTATTTTTTTAAAAAAATTGAAATAGTTGTTAGTTAGTTTTAGAAAAATTCAAATAGTAATTTAGCAAAGCAATGTTATTTGATGATTGTGTTAGCAAAGTTAGAAATCAAAATTAATACTCCATAATTAGTTGCAATATTATTGTTAAGAACTATTTGTTACTCCATAGTTAGTTAGTTTTAGTTAGTAATTTAAATTAGTTAGTAGTTTAAATTAGTTAGTAATTTAAATTAGTTAGTAGTATAAATTAGGTGTGTAGTTTAGGTACATTTTTGTGTTGTTTTTGTAGTGTAGGAAATTTAGTGGTAGGTAATTTAGTGTTAGAAATTTAGTGTTAGGAATTTAGTGTTAGGAAATTTAGTGTTAGAAATGTTATTAGAAAAATTTGCTAAGTCAATTTGGAATGATTTAGTGGTAGCTGATTTTGCTGTTTTTTATGAGCCGAAAGAAATAATGTTGTCTTCTTGGCTATTCTTAATGCAAGCCGATGATTAGAATAGTCCATTATGCTTGCAAGAAGACTGTCTACATTATTATATGCTATATAAAATATCATGTATGGTTATTTTCAATAGCTAAAATAGGAAATGATATTGAGCAATAGCTTATTTACTTTTTTTCTGTCAATAATTTTTTGCAATTGATCTGTGATATGTGACAGCGGTTAGTGTATATAAAGTATCCAATGATAATTGCAAAATTGATCTGTGATGATTTTTATTTAGTGGATCATCCTCGCATATGTAATATTTAGCTAGTGCAAATTTCAGTGATGTAGCGATGTTGATTTTTATTTAGTGATGTAAATTGAAGTCAAAACTCGACAAACCACGAATGTGCTAAGTGTTTCATTTTTGTGAGGAGTGATTTACCGCGACATTTTTACCGTGTTGCGGGGGATGAAATCGATGAGCTAGGTCATCGACGATTTAGTCACCTAAGTGCCGACGATGAGCATAAATCACACATGTTCATAAAAATGTATCACCATGACGACGCTTAGAAGACTATGACCGCTCTATTCTCAAGTCGGTTCGGGCAAATAAACAGCGGTCGAAGAGTATTAGTGCAAGCCGGAAGACAGTTGCCCAGCTAGGAGAACAGCAAAAACAATCGTGCCCCCCGCTCAAAGTGTTTTCCGATACCAAGGTGGGGTCGAGCAAACCTGCGGTCGGCATCGATCCTGAGTTTGTTGCAACGTACGGAGAAGCAGCCGCTGCTCACGGCTTGTCTATTGCTCAGTACTTAGACCAATTACAATTCCACGAAGAAATAGTTCCAAAATACAAATACCGGCACGGGCATCCTCTCGTCAAATCTCAGTTAGTCAAAGATCTACCAACAAAAATGCGAAGATTGCATAGTTGGTACATGGCAGCCTCAAAGAAAGGGGAAAATTGGATCTACGTGGGATATAAGAATGAGCATTACGGGCATGGAGATGACCACGTAATGATTGAATTTTGTGAATTATTTCAGTTATACCAACAAGAATCCCTTGACAAAGCTATCATCAGCGCCTATTGTCTGTAAGTATTATTTCTGTAGTTAAGTCTCTAGCTAGCTCACCTCGTTCATTGCATTTATAATCTTACTTATCACTATATTAATTATGCAGAATGAAGATTCTCCAATGCAAAAGAGGACAAATCTATGACATTGGGTTCGTTGATCCAAATACCGTTCATGAAAAAAGTCTCCTTGATTTTTACGATGAAACCGAGAATAACTTGGTAAATGCGTTACGGTTCAACGAAATCAAAAGAGAAATATTATTTCCTTACAACTTCAAGTAAGTGTTACTGTCTTCTACATATTTTATTTCGCTTAATTTCTCGATGTTAAGTGTATAATTGATGACTTATGCGTGCGCAGCTTCCACTTTATTTGCTAATCATTATGCCTGACAAAGGAGTAGTACAAGTCATGGACTCCTTACATAAACCCCTTGAGAATTGGGCGGACATGCAGGAATGCCTCCAGAGGTAATTTCAATCATTATGGCATTATCGGCAACTTTCCGTTCATTTACTGATAGCAAGTAATTAATATATAACTCTTTTATTCATTTTCTTTGCCGGGCAGGGCTTGAAAACGATTCACCGCCAGGGCTAGGGGTGAATGGGCGGAGAAGCTTACATTTAAACCAATAAATGTAACTACTACTATCTAGATCCGCGCATCTGTTTGATTCTAGTTCAATACCATTACCATTCTTGATTATTATTTTGATTGAACTCTGTTTCCGTAAAGTGTTTGAGCCAGGGAAGTGGGAATCATTTATGTGGATACTACGTCTGCGAGTTCATTCGTCAGACGTGCTGTGAGAAGGGCAGAATCTTAGAACAACTTCAAGTGCGTATGTAATATTCATAATCTTAGTTTATTGCCATCAATTCTGTTTACTTTCATTCATATATATTGACCATTTTTTAATTAGATCGAACGGTTGCGGGATGGCCTTCTACCACACGATCGCATACGAGCAATTCAAGAGGAAATTGCCGGATTCTTACTTGCAAAGGTCCTAGATCCGAAAGGAGAATACTACTGTAAGGTTGAAATTAAATAGTGAGTGTGTAAAAGAGATGTATATATGTAGGACGACGAATGAGATGTGTGTAATATATATATTCGTGGCGATGATGTGTAATAGTGGTTCCTCTTATTTAACTAGTAGTGGCATTTTTGTAGTTCTAAGAAATATTTAATTTAAGTTTTTTAAACATGCATGCATTTTTCATAATCAAATAGGTCTTATTTTTCTGAACATTTTGGTATTTTATTCATATTTTTATGAATTACAGAATAAGCATTATTTATTATATAAATTTAAACAATTTTCTGAAATTTTTGGAAAAAGTAAAATCTGACGGGACAATAGTCCCGGTTCGTATTACGAACCGGGACGGGCTTTCGTCCCGGTTCGTAATACGAACCGGGACCAAAGCCTCCGCCCCTGCTGCCTGTGGCCGGGCCACGTGCCCCCCCCCCCCCCCCCCCCCATTCGTCCCGGTTGGTGTCCCAACCGGGACTAGCATTCGTCCCGATTGGATTGTCCCGGTTGGGGAACCGGGACCAATGGCCCAAACCAACCGGGACGAAAGGGGGTTTTTCCACTAGTGACAACAGCCCATGCCGCCTCCCCTTTTGGTGCGACCACGGGATCTCGATGACGACCATCAGATGTGTCTCTCTCCTCCATCTCCGAGGCGGCTTGCGTGAGGAGCTCGACCTCCACCGACACGTCCCCGATACCATGTTGACCGGCTGACCATGAAATCACATATAAAAAACTCTTAATATAAGCAACTAAGCACAAACCACACACTTTGACAAACAACAATTGGGAATTGTTCTAACCCTAGTGCGGCTGGCGAAACAGAAATTGCGAACGACTAGAGAGTGAGATGAGATGCGAGTATACGTGCGTCCTACACGTGGTCTTTTTTTATGGGATCCTAAATGTGGCCCTTTTTCTTCTACAAAATTACCATACATACAGCTAACATGATCTGGCCTTGCTGCTTTTTTAGGAGTGCTTAGGAACAACAATTGTTCATGTATAGAGATTAAATGATTAGTGCGTCCATCCAGTCCCAAAATAATTAGCTTCATTAGTTAGATATGATTAAAGGTTCCCTCCGCTCTATGGAGGCAACAATTAGGGTTGCTTAGAAGCAGGTTATATGCTACAGCTATTCCTCTATATAGGCTCTGATCCCTTGCTTACAATGATATTGCACATGGACGTATCTGCATGGAGTAGCTAAATCTGCAGAATTAGGATACTATTATCACAATCTCTGTTTCTGAACAGCTATCATCACTCCGGCTTTCAGGATACGAGTTAATGAAACGACCAGCCATATGAAATTGATTAGCTAGCTGGGCGCTGAAATGGTTCACGTGCAACTCAAAATATCATGCTCAAGACCGTGGAACTGATGAGGACACATTACTATTGTAGAAGGGATTGCAACTCACGATGTATTACTCGGGTGCAAAGCACATACATATATAGGTACAGCGGGAGGCCTCCACATCCTCAAATATACAAGAAAGGAGGGGACCTAAGTGCTAATGTGCTAAATACAATATATGCAGAATATATCTACTCAACACTCAACACCCACCCCCAGTCGAAACGTTAGCAGAGCGGACGCAAAGACTGGATCGAAACTCCTCGAAGGACGCCGTAGGTAGTCCTTTAGTCATGATATCCGCGAACTGCTGGGAGGTGAGTACGTGTAGTACACGTATGCGACCAAGAGCCACCTGTTCGCAAACAAAATAAATGTCGAGCTCGATATGCTTCGTCCGGCGATGATGGACGGGGTTGGCGGAGAGATACACGGCGAAGATGTTGTCACAGTACACCACGGCGGCCTTGTCGACGGGACAAGAGAGCTCCTGAAGAAGCTGTCGGAGCCAAGAGCATTCGGCGACGACGTTGGCGACCGCCCGATACTCCGCCTCGGCACTGGAACGAGAGACTATGGGCTGCCGCTTGGACGACCAAGAGATGAGCGATGGTCCAAGGTAGACGCAATAGCCCGAAGTGGAGCGTCGCGTGTCGGGGCAGCCGGCCCAGTCAGCGTCCGAATAGGCAATGATGTCCATGTCAGCAGAAGCATGTAGCGAGAGACCCAGGTCCAAAATGCCGCGGACATAACGGAGGATCCGCTTCATCGAAGTCCAATGAGCATCACGGGGAGCGTGCATATGAAGGCACACCTGCTGAACAACGTACTATAGCTCCGGTCGGGTAAGAGTGAGGTACTGGAGAGCACCGACGATGGAACGGTAGAGCGAAGCATCAGGAGCCGGAGAACCATCCGTGGCGGAGAGATTGGCCTTCGTGTCAATAGGCGTGGCCACGGGGCTGCAATTAAGCATCCCAGCGTGGTCAAGGAGCTCATGAGCATACTTCCTCCGATGAAGAAAGAAGCCATCCGAGTGGTGCACGACCTCAATGCCGAGGAAGTAGTGTAGGGGCCTAGATCCTTGAGAGCGAACTCAGCACGTAGACGATCAGTAAGCTGCTGTAGGAGTGCAGGGTGCTGGCCGTCAGTGGCGGATCTAAAATTTTAGGACAGGGTATGCCACACACAAATTTTGCGTGCCTATTGACAACGGTATTATCTTAGAATATAAAGAAAAATGATGAATATGCAATATGACAAATAAATAAATAGGGATTTTGCCTTATAAGCAAAAAAAGATAAATTGTTGGACACATGCACTGATGACAGGGCGTTCTGATATCGAACTAAATTTTTGATGTTGCTGCAACCCTAAATTTTCAAAGTATTCGACCGCGAGATAGTCATTTAGGGGACATTGCAATGCAATCAGATCAGCAAAAATATGTAAAAAAGATGTTACAAAATGCTACATCGGAACATATAAAAATTAATCATAAAACGCAGTGTAGAGTCGCTCCAAGGTAAGTACAGTTCTAGGTATATATTTCCTTTAATTACAGACTTCAAAACTCATCATATCCAGTCAGGTCAAATCCATTACCAAATACGTGCATGCATGGCGCATGGCCATAGCTAGCCTGTAGACTACCTGTATTACCTCATCTTGATTAATCGGTACAGACAGTGGCGGCGCCACTATGGGGGCGAGTAGGGGCGGCCGCCCCGGCTCACCAATTCCTGTGCAGGGTACCCCGTATATCTCCTGCCCCATGGAAGCTGTGGCTACGACGGCGCAGCTTAATGATAGGATCGAGCGAAGGTTTTCTATAGGCAAGGAGTAGAACCGGTAAGGGAGAGATGGAATGCTGGGCCATGGGCCTGGTTTGATAAGTGAAAGGCCAATTTTTTTTTTTTTGAACAAGGATGAAAGGCCAATTGAATTGGTAGTTCTGTCCTGAAATAGTGCGGACCCCACGTGAGTAAGCGATGCCCAGGAAAAATTCTTGTCTGGCCGTTTCTCTCATCTGTCTCAAGTTCTCAATCATGCTCGCTAAGATTTAGATTTATAAATTTGTCACATGTTGCAGTTATATCTTCAAATATTGAGATAGAATGGTGTTACCTAATTTTCATGTTAGTAGTTTTTAAATCGTCTTTAGACGAAGGCTCAACCAGAGCCCAACGTTAAATCGCTTGTATGATTTTACATGTTGTTCGTAGATGTATTTTATGAATTATGAAAATTAAATCTATGTGGTCAATGGTAGACGGCCCTGCCGCACCGCTGCCACTCAGCTCCGCCGCCGGTGCGGTCTCCGACCAGGCCACCCTCCCCTACGAGAAGCTTTGTGAACCATTTGTTTTGTTCAATATATTAGACATGTAACACGATACGCATATGATTGGTGTACGTATCAGACTCTGTACCAGCACGCGAGGGGCTATTCTCGCATATATAACAAGTAACCGATGCCTCGAGAGAGGCTATCGTTCCACCCACAAAATCAACACAATAGACTTGGTTTTGTGCCTGAAAAAAAACCTTATAAGTTCGCCCCGGCTCATCTCAAATCCTGTCTCCGCCACTGGGTACAGAGGTCAATTAACTATCAAAGCTAAGCAACCATGTCCCTGAACAAGACATGAATGGCCGCAAGCTGCATGTATTAGCTCAGCATGATTAACCAGCCAGTTTATTAAAACGAGTATATGATTGCACGGCTCGGCCGGCATACCCTGTGGATCCGCCACCGCTAGCCGTCAGGAGCAGCAGGTAAGCCGTGGCATCTCCCAGATGGTAGACGAACAGCGAGGCATCGGAGCGTGTGGAGCGGAAGCCGAGTTGGTGAAGAAACACTGCGATACGCTGGTACCATGCGCGAGGCGCCTGCTTAAGCCCATACAGTGAGCGCGAGAGCAGACACACATGATCCGGATGAGCGGAGTCGACGAAGCCGGTGGGCTGCTGGCAGAACACCTGCTCCTCAAGATGACCATGGAGGAAGGCGTTGGAGACGTCCATCTGGTGAACAGGCCAGCGGCGAGACACGGCGAGCTGGAGCACAGTGCGGATGGTCCCGGGCTTGAGAACCGGGGCGAATGTGTCGGTGAAGTCAACGCCGGCACGCTGACGAAAGCCACGAACGACCCAACGCACCTTATGACGGTCGAGGGTGCCATCCGGATGGAACTTGTGCTTGAAAACCCACTTCCCGGTGATGACGTTGGCGTCGAACTCGTCCTGCATGGCTGCGAGCCACAGCGGATCGCGGAGGGCCATCCGAGCCGAGGCGGGCAGCGGAGAGGGCGCTGGTGGTGGCGGCGAAGCGATCGCAGCAGTACAGACGTACATGTCTGAAGGATACCGCGTGGATGGGCGGAAAACACCGGCGCGCGCACGGGTGACTGGACCAGTAGGAGCTGGCGCGGTGTCACCCGAGTGGCCACTAGAGGGTGATGCGGTCGACGAGGCGGCGCTCGAGCTAGAGCTCGAGGGCGACGCAGGAGGTGTCGGCGTGGCAGCACCCGAGTCGGAACTCGAGGGTGCTGCAGGCGGTGTCGGTGGGGCGGCGCCCGAGCTAGGGCTCGAGGGCGGCGCTGACGGCATCGACGGGTCGGCGCCCGAGTGAGGGCTCAAGGGTGACAAGGGTGGGGTCGATGCGGCCAGTGCGAGAGCGCGACGCCGCGGGGTGTCACCCGCGGAGGTCGGAGAAGGCACCCTCTGTTCCTGTGCAAACGGGAAGCACCACTCGTCAAAGTAAAGATGCCTCGAGGTGATAACCCGATGGGACACGGGGTCGTAGCAGCGATAGCCTTTGGTATTAGCCGGGTAACCAAGGAACATACACGGGATGGAACGGGGGGCGAGTTTATGAGGGGTGGTGGCGGCGACACTGGGGTAACAACGACAACCAAAGATCCGAAGACCATCGTAGGATGGAGGGGAACCGAACAGGAGGTGATGTGGTGCATAGTTCCAGCGAGTACGACACGGACGGAGGTTGACAAGAAGTGTGGCGGTGGCCAGGGCATCGGGCCAGAAGGAGGGCGGGACGTGACCGTGGAAGAGGAGGGTGCGGACATAGTCATTGAGGGTGCGGAGGACACACTCGGCATGGCCGTTTTGCTGCGATGTGTAAGGGCAGGTTAGGCGGAAAATAGTGTCGTGAGAAGATAGGAGGGTGCGGAAGGCAATGTTGTCGAACTCCTTTCCGTTGTCAGTTTGTAGGGTGTGGATGGGACGACCGAACTGTGTAGACACATAGGCATAGAAGGATGTGAGAGTGGTGGCGACATCAGACTTTTTACGGAGAGGAAACATCCACACAAAGTGAGAAAAATCATCACGAATAACTAAGTAATAGATGAACCCAGAATTACTCGGAATTGGAGAGGTCCAGACATCAGTATGAATTAACTCAAACGGAAAAGACGCAACTATGGAGGAAGTACTAAAAGGAAGACGAATATGATTGCCGACATGACAGGCTTCACAACTATGCGTAGCCTTTTTATTACATGAAAACGAAAAACCCCTCATTATTTGATGAAGCGTGTTGGCACTAGGATGTCCAAGACGAGCATGCCAAAGATCAATGCCAGCGGAGAAAGCACGAGGTCCGGCGCCGGGGGTGGAAGACGACTGGACCGGATACAAGTCGCGGGGCTCTCACATCGGTGGAGTACCATCCGGGTATGGGCGTCCTTAACAGAAAAACCAGAGGCGTCAAATTCCACAGTTACAGAATTATCACGAGAAAGAGTTTTAATAGAGACTAAATTCTAAATAAGATGGGAAGGGACAATGACATTATTTAGAGACAGAGGTTTAGAAGAAGAAGGAAAACTAGCAGAACCAATGTGAGAAATAGGGAGACCAGCGCCGTTACCGACAATGATGCGAGACTCGGTGGAAGTGGGGAAAGAATGGGAGAGGCTACCCGGGTGAGCAGCCATGTGAGAGGATGCGCCCGTGTCCATGAATCAATCGCCGCCGCCGGCGTAGGTGCCGGGCGCAGGAGCCTGCTGCAGTGCGGCGTAGAGCGCCGGGTCCCAAGTAGGCTGCTTGGGCGCGTAGGTCGGCGAACCACCGAAGGCCGGAGCATAAGTCGGTGGAGCGGCATTGTAGGCCGGGGGGTAGGGCGGTGTCGCGGCGAAGAGAGCCTGATGGGTCGGCGGGCGCGGGCCAAGGAGACCGGGGGCGGGCGGGCGTGGCACCGGCATGGTGTAGGCGTGCACGACGCCCGTCCATGGGCTGTAGCCGCCACTCCAGGGGGGCGTCGGCTGCTGGTTGCCACCGCCGCCACCGTCCCCGCCAACCCCCGCCGTTCCCGCCACCACCACCATTCCCGCCTCCGTTGCCACCGCCGTTGTTGCGGCCACCACCGCGACGACGGCGGTTGTTGCGACCCTGCTGTTGCTGCTGCGGCTGGGGAGGCTGGGTGGCGAAGGGTGCCACGGGCGCCGGGGGGCGCGGCGGCTGCTGGAAGGGCACGGGGGCCGGAGGGGCCGGGGCGTGGTACCCGGCGGCGAAGGCGGTGTGAACAGCGCGGGTGCGGACGTTCTTCAGGCGGCGCTCCTCGAGACGAAGATAGGCGACGGCATGCTCGAAGGTGGGCTCGGCCATGAGTGTGAGGTGTCGCGGTGGTTGAAGAGATCAATGGTGCCATCGACGTGGTCGCGTAGGTGGTACTCGCGGAAGAGGAGGTAGAAGTAGGTCCTCCAGGCGTGGTGGTTCTTCTCGGCGTGGGAAAGCTTGACGGGGATGTGGTCGGTGATGTGAACCTCGCGGAGAACCGCGGGGCTCGGGGTGGAGGAGGCGTCGATGGCGTCAAAGGCGAAGGGGTTGCTGGAGTCAGAGATGGAAGACATGGCGGCGCACTAGGGTTTAGGTGGCGGCGGGCTAGGGTTTAGGTGGGTGGGGAGGAGGGGCACGGCAGGGAAGAGGAGGCGGGAGGTGGGAGGAGTAGAGCGCGGCGGCGCGGCAGAGGCGGCGGCAGCGGCGCGAGGTGGAAGCGGCGGCACGCGGGGAAGGCGGCGCGGCGGCTAGGTTAGGGTTAGGATCGAAAGGTGTCTGATACCATGTAGAAGGGATTGCAACTCACGATGTATTACTCGGGTGCAAAGCACATACATATATAGGTACAGCGGGAGGCCTCCACATCCTTAGATATACAAGAAAGGAGGGTACCTAAGTGCTAATGTACTAAATATAATATATGCAGAATATATCTACTCAACAACTATTGTGTACCAAGTTGTTTATTGTCGCTTACACATAAATCGTCTAATATTTTGTCTACGCACTTATATTACTATACCAAGGATAGTAGCACCATTTTTCCCACTTACGTACTTCATGCTCCATGTAGTCTGGGGCTGTCACATAATAATGACTATGTAGAAATGTATCAGTTGGCACGAGTCTTCTTCCAATGGCCCTTAAAACAATTTCTTATATTGTGTCTTCTTCTTCTTCTTCTTCTTCTTCTTCTTCTTCTTCTTCTTCTTCTTTATGCTCATTGAGACCAGAAAATAATCCTGTTTAGTTTGTTTTGCATATCTTTTCACACAGAATCAATTCAATAGATCAATTCAGATTATGGTTTTTGGTGTGGGTCTCAGGGTTGCGATGCTTGCTGCTACAAAGGTTCACCATTTCAAATGTAGACAGTTATTTGCTGTTGAAACGGGTGTGACACTTCTAGGTTTACGCTTATATCATCCTCTTGCTGCCATCAGGTATCAAACGTGTTTTAGAACAGCACAAAAGATCCTATTCTCCAAGTGCTTGAATTGCTCTTCTTATTTTCGGGATGCCATATAGATGACTAAAAGGCATTGTATATAGTAAGATGATAATCATTGTAGCCAAAATTTATTACAAATTTCATCAGTCTGCACACGACCATTATGTGATGTCCTATGTAAATGCTTCTATGCTCAGATAGTATACAAGAAGTTCTCTGGCTAGCCTATTTTGTTATTAGAAATATTGTCTTGAGTAAATTATGTCGTACTACATCTCTGCTTTAGCTCTACTCTAATATAAGAGGTACAGTTTGTCCATGTTATGCTGGCATACATGCGTCAGTGAATTTTAAGCCCAGATGATTTCTATATTGTGGTATTTGGTTTTAGAGACCAAGTGGACAGCGACATATGTTATCCTTGACTATATATGCTCTGGTATTTGTATAAGAGGGTGTTCAACCATCACCAGGTTACTTCTAAGTTAGTAGTATATCTATGCATGGCACTGGCGCCACCTCCCTCCGCCGCCCGTCCACGACGAACATGCCCGTGACTCCTCCTACGCTCTGCTCAACGGCAACACCATCTGTGCCTTCTTCATGCGCTGCCACCGTGAAGGTTCAAGACACCTCCCTGGCGCCACCTACTGTCCAAGCCCGACGATTGGACGCTGCCCTTCTGCTCCCAGGCCCTTATGTCCCGGAGCTCGGCGAGGACCTCCTGTTCGGCATTGGTCGCCTTAGCTTCTGTGCCGTCGATGTCTCCAGCGCCACACCGAGAAGAATGAATTGGCGGCGGCTCCGGTCATGAGGCACGAGTGGGCGGACGTTGACCCGCCGCCACCGTCGGAGTGGAGTCAAACGGGTGAGAGCGTGTCGTACCTGGGCGCCGGCAAGTTTTGCATCCACAGAGGCTTCGACGTCATGGGCCAATGTGGGTGGGACTGGCATGGGATACCGTCGACACGGTGACTATGCTCACCGGCGTCGAGGTGGTGCGGGAAGCCGCTGGGTCCTCCAAGCTCCGGTTGGTGAAGCACAAAACCAAACGTGTCGATGGCCACATCGACCATCTACTCTGAAATAACTCTTCTTGCTGGGAGCAACCGTGTTGTGCATGCTACTGCAGATTAGTAGATTAGTAGTTACATTTATTTATTTTCATATAATAGTTATCCACGAGGCACTATGTATAATAGTTATACATTCGCATATGGGAACAGAGGGAGTAGTGTGCTTCAACGATCACCATCCCAACATTAAGCCGTTTGCAGCTGGAAATCGAATAACCCACATGTACCCACTACCCAGGGCAAGGGGTCAGCCTCCTTTTCCAACAAGCGAGAATAATTTGGGGTATCATGTTTCACCGCTATCTGTAAATTATCCTCTTGCTTTTGTCCATCTGTTACTGGTTTTACGATTATGGATACTATGGATCCCTCTAAAACCATGTTCATCAGCTTTTATATGTATCTCAGGCTCTCAGCTATATTGTCTCACCACACACTCCATGGGTTTATTTATAGAGTGAATTCCACTTTTTACCTCCTGTTTGTGACTTTGTGACACCAGTTACCCCATTTAATTTTGCGTGCCATGTTTTACCCCGTATTTGTAACAGTGTGTCAATATTTACCCCTTGTAATCTTTTTTCGTTCATGAGAGTTGACGCCCACTCGAAGCTAGCTCGAATACATAATTCATGTTCATGTTTCCTTTGCTAATTCAGCCAACCAAATCCAGCCCACACCAACAAGTCAAACTTTTTGGTTTGTACGCAACAAACCAGAGAATTCCAGATGACCCAGTTGATTGTTCTGTATTCAACAAATCAAATTTTCGTTTGTATATGAACGCCGAAGTATTCCTTGTCCAGATTTTCCGTTCTTTGGATGGCGATTCTCTAAGATGGAGGTACACCATCTATGACCATAGGCATCTAGCGTCTTGTGTACACCACTGACCTCCGCGATGGCCGCCGCTGCTACCACGGTACTAGTGTTACACATGGGCTCTGCTACTGCTAGTATTGTACACGGCTGATTTCCGTTGTCACCGCTAACATCGTCCGCCTCTATTCTGCCATGAAACGATGCAAGCGTGTATGTGTGGTGGCCAAGCAGTGGGTGCGTGCTGGGTTTGGATTTTGGTGCACGTTGGGTTTTGTTGGCTTAGTTAGCGAAGGAAACAGGAACATGAACTATGCCTCTGAGCTAGCTTGCTAATTTAGCATCGGGAGATTACCGCGAGTGGGGCCGAGCTGTACGAAACGGGGAAGAGGATTAAAAGGGGTAAATATTGACACACCATCACAAATATAGGGTAAAACATGGCACAAAAATTTAAATGGGGTAACTGGTGTCATAAAATCACAAATAGGGGGTAAAAAGTGGAATTCACTCTTATTTATATGTATGATTGGCAACAGTTTGCTTAACTCTCAACTGGATGTGGTAAAGAATTGTCAGCCATGTAAAGGATTTTGAATATATTCTTCTTCATCGATGTGCAAGTGCCGTGGCTTTTCTATTTGAAAACTCACAAAATCTTCTATTTGTCTTCAAAAAAAATTAACCTTAGCCCTTTTATGGTAGGTTTTATAATATAATGTTGTAATGAAAACTGTGGTCGAGTATTTGCATTGGACAATTCTTAAAAAATATGAAGAAGATCATTCATCTATAGACAGTTCATGGAACAAATAGAGCATAAACGATCAAGCTAATTAAGTATAAGTCACACGTTAAGTTCGGATAACATTCACAGGGTTATAAAGACTTCAAACAACTGAGGAAATCATGAGTGGGGTACAAATATCAAGACTGCAAATATCACTCGCTGTTAAATTTACAAGGCATGTAAAAAAAATTAGATAATACACAGAATGTAACAATATGCTCCATTTAGAAGTTCGCAAAAGGACAAGTAAAAATTACAACAATTCCATCATTTTTCCCCACCACTATCAACTGCATGTATCAATGTCACTGGACAACAATAAATTACATGGAATTTTCTATTAATGACATCGTCTAAAGTCAAAACAGTGAAGTCACATGGATTTTACTCTACAACAAAGCTCGCTCTGGGGACTGAAAACACATTTCGGTATCAGCCATTCCATCAGAGCCTACAAGCAATAGCCTGTCAGGATATGCCTCAATGTGCCCAAATGCACTGGTGCCAGGCGGACACTCCAATGCAGCCTCGAGAGTGCGATGATGCACGCCATGGGAGTCGATAGATCGGCCGCCCTTGTGGTCATGTCCGGCAAAACAGGCTTTGACACAGTTGTACTGGCGAACAATGGCCATCACCTCGTCATAGTTCCACATGAGACCTACCGGGGATGCTGCTTCGGGGTCCATTGGGAGATGACTACATAAGATGACATTCTGCTTGTGCTCAGATGCATCCCGAAGGACATCATTGAGCCAGGACAGTTGTTCCTTGCCAACAGCACCATTAAACATCACGAACCGCCTGTCGACACCAGCCAGACCCTCAGGGCTGTTTTTATCAGTGTTTGGGTTCTTTTCATCCAGAAGCTTCATTGCTTCTGCAGTCACTGGGTGGTCGCGAGGCCAGCCAAGCACGCTGAAGTCATAAGCATCCAGAACAACGAATCTGTACTCAGGACACGGTGAGAAATCGTAGTACGCACGCTCGGAACCCGTCGGCATCTTCAGCAAAGCCACTAGCTTGCTCCGAGGAAGGTTGTAGAGGCAATGGTTGCCGAACATGTGGTAGGTCGGGCCATCGAACTTCTCAAACTCGTCAATGACCTTCTGGACCGCCCACAACGACTTGTCCTTTGGGCAGAACCCGTCAACTATGTCACCGAAGTTGATTGAGAATTTGATATTTCCCTGCTTGTTCCATGTGCTGACGGCCCTTTGGAGGACGCTTATGCTGTGACGGTAATAGCGTGGGATGCCAAGGAAGGAACGGCCGTCTGGGATGTCGGCGTACTGGACATCAGCAATGACGCCAAAGGTAAACAGGGGCTTAGCGGTAGATGCATGGACTAGCCCGTTTGTCACAGCCATCATCAAAACTTCAGTGTCACCAGACGTGTGAAATCACCTTCTGTTTTGTTTGGAACTGAACCTTTAAAATCAGCCCTGGGCAAACAGTGATCTCTGTGCTACAGCCTACAGGAAAAAGGAAAGCAATATTTGTGTTCAGAATTCCTCGTGCAGAAAATATATTTGTTCAGAATTCTGAATCAGTGAGGGGATCAGTACAGAGCACTCTGTCACAGCAAAGCAAGGAGAACACTGAGTAGCACCTATATACCATAATAACAGTACTGGTCTTTTTCTTTTTCATTCAGAATTTCTAGTCTAACAGTTTCATCTATAGACAGTGGCTACTGAAGCATTAAAACAAGAAAGATCCCGACACTTTCAGCAACAAGATGAGACCAGTTCCACACTAATATTTCGTCATACTTTACGTTTAATTACTCACAGATTTGATGCATTCATCATAAGTCTCGTTCTTGCCTGTATTCTATGCACACAGCCTGAATTTGGTACCGATGTCAATTCATCTATGGATCCGACAACTACAGTGAAGATGTGTCCTACACCAAAACTAGCGATTCTCAATCCCACCCAAGTGAAGAAGCTGTATGTAATCAGAGCCATCCGCCGAGGAATAAAGCAGAGCAAACAGGCTGCATCGGCCTGCGAGAAGGAAAAACACGGGATTACTTACCGGCGCGAGGAGAGAAGGTGGAGGACGGCGGCGTCTCCCGGCCGGACGGAATCCCTCGCGCGCTCCGGTCTGGCGGATCGGACGGCGCAGTCTAGAAGCGGTGGCAGCAGCTGGGAGCAGAGGAGTTTGGATCTTGACGAAAGCCTCTTCTCCGGGCAAAGCAACTACCGGCCGGTCGTTAGCTCCGTTCGGAAACAGGCCGGTAGTAAAGCCCACCAACGCTAAGGCCTCCGGAAATAAGACCACTATAGAAAAAACACAAGGCCTATTTCACTCAAAAAAAAAATTTCTCAAAAAAAAATTCACTCAAATTATTTGCATATTAATTTTGGAGGATTCAACTCTATAGAATTTTGTCCTATGATGATTGTTTGATTTGTAGAATTGAATCACATACTAGTATTTTTTTCTAAGGAAATGTTTCATAGGATCACAAGGTTAAAAATAGAGGAATACAAAAAACATAAAAATCCCATGGATTTGTTTGGGTAAAACAGAGGATTATAAAACACACAAAGAACGCATGAAAAACGCAGGAAAAGTGTACCGATCCTACGTATTTGAGTCTAAAAAAGAGGTTAAATTAAATGTTTAAATTCCTAGAAAATTGTGTAATATGCATCCAATCCATAAAAAAATTGGTAGCACCATTGTTTTGATCCAAAAACAATCCTTGGGAGGAAAAATCTAAACAATTGGAATCCTATAAAAAATCTTATGAAATTCCTACAATACAAAGAGCTCCGAATTGTTTCACTCCATTTCATAGGAAATCCAATGTTCACTCAAACCTGTTTTTAGAATGCTTTGATTTTTCGGTGATGGAATAAAATACATTTTGGTACATGCAAAATCTGTGTGATATTGTAGTGCGCGAGACATTCTAATCCTACGATTTTTCTATTCCTGTGTTTTTAGAATCCTACGAATCAAAGAGGCCCTCAACTGTTGCCTCTATCACCCTATTTTCCATAAAACAATGAGCCAATGTCTTATAAGTTTGATAAAACATAACAAAAAATATATCAACAACTATAACACTAAATTAATTTAACTAGATTAATCATATAAACTATATTTTTATACTTATATACATTTGATGGAGATGTTAGTTTTTTTTATAAACTTGGCCAAACAAAGAGAAGTTTTACGTAGGATAAAAACACGAGAACATTTGTTAAACTGAAATGGAGGGAGTATAAATAAGGCCAAGATAGCAATGATGCCTAACGAGCGCCTCATGCCAAAAATAGTGATAAGAAAATTAGCAACTACTAAAATCAATTTACAAACTTAGCAACTTCAAAATATCGATAGGCAAGTTGATAAAACAAATGTAGGAAATTTTCATAACAAATATATGAGCCACCGCCAGGTCGTTAGCTCCATTCGGAAACAGGCCTGTAGTAAAGCCCATCAACGCTAAGGCCTCCGGAAATAAGGCCCCGTTATGTAAAGGAGGAAACCTACAGAAAAAAACTCGAGGCCTATTCCGTTCAAAAAATATTGTATAGTAATTTTGGAGGATTCAACTCTATAGAATTTTGTCCTATGATAATTGTTTGATTTGTAAAATTGAGTCACATAGTATTTGTTTTCTAAGAAAAGCTTTCCTAGGATCATAGGGTTAAAAACAGAGGAACGGAAAAATCATAGAAATCCGATAGATTTGCTTGAAGCTTCTATCCAGGTCCGGCCAGATGCTTGTAAGATGGACAACACAACGATTAAATCTTATGGTTCGAGATGTCTCTGGTCTAAACCACAAAAACAAGTAAAAAGAAAATGTTTTGAAACAGGTTTTGCTTTATTGAGCAATTGTCAAAAACAAGAGAGAGCGCTTAATTAACTCCACAAGTTATGATGTTAACGAGAGAACTATGGAATTGGAGGGTGGTTACAACTAGACTTGGCCATTTCTCGGGCCGGGCCGGGCTCGAGCCGCCCTAGAAAAAGCCCTCTGCAGAAAATCTAGGCACGATTCCGGCCCGGCCCGACTGTCGGGCCGCAGAAATTGGGCCCAAGCCCGAAAAAGCCCGACATCAGCTAAAATTATGTTTTTCTTAAGCCCAAGCCCGGCCTGACCCGACCGTCGGGCCCAAACTACAGGTCATAGCCCGGCCCGATGGCACAGCCGGGTCGGGCCTAGATGGGCTTTTTCGTACCGGGTCGGGCCGGGCTGCCCATGTCCAGCACTAGTTACAACTCACACAATATAGTTCATAAGTGTTATCTAGCATACGCAGAAGATAACTCATAGATCGAGTGAGTGGTGAGACCATATAGATGAGATCAAGGTCCGGAGGGATCCATTGTATAGAGTACTAAAATAAATAAAAGATGGACAAAAGCCACAAGGCAATCTACAGATAGCAGTGCAACATGATAGTCCCCTACATCCATAATAGCCAAAATTATTCTCATGATAGTCATACGGTTTCTTGGTGAAATGTCCCTTTTAGCTCCTAAGCATATATTTCCACTTCAGCACCACCCAAACTAAATCACAATGAAGGTTCCAACACATGTCATTCTAGATTGTTTGTTGCTGGGACATTTCAGCAACGGGATCCCTGGTCATTTCTGGTTTTGCTTTGTACCTGGCGCATCAAATTTAGCATGTCTTGAGTAATAATTTGGAAGACAAGAAATGATTCATAATGAAAATAGCCCTAATATAACTGTTACTTTAAAGTTCCATGTGGATCAACTAGAGAGAAAAAAGACCAAACATGATAGGGACGGAAAGTAGCAACACCCAGTAAAATGTGGCTCATAGTAAGAACTGTTCTCATGAGAAGAATTTCATTATTACAACTGCAGTGTTAAATTTGCATTTAACCGCGTATCAGGCATATATCTACTTGCATCACATGCTATATCTATATAGGAGGCCGAGATCCATGGAGCCCTTTATTTTGAAAAATTCAAAAGTCATATTTTTAAGTTTATAAAACAATATGAAATGAATTCTAGATGTAGACAATGTTCTATTCTACCAAGAGGACAAGTTAGTGTTGTTTTATTAACTCGTACATAATCAATTTTGACTTATGGTGGGATTTATTTACATGGGACTTGTTAATGGAAGGAGAGAACCAAAAAATAGATTAACGGCATAAGGATGCAGCCTAATCAGATAACAGACGGAAAAATGCGAAACAAACACGTCCTAAATACTCAACAAACGTTACACATAATCACATAAGCGTTGGTTGTTACCAAGCACACGCGCACACAACAAATCTCAGCAGAAGAGAAGTACGTTGGAACATAAACGCAACTACAAACCAAACAGAACTCTTTGGCTTCCGAACAAAAACTAAAACAAGAAGCAGATACTATAGCTTAGAAACCATAATTGATGTTTCCGGTCTAGGATACATCGTGAACAGATTGTTGCCAAACCGTTGCCAAATCTGGCAGATAGCTGATATGCAAAATCTCAATTCAAAATATTTCATATTATGGGCTACACAAAAACAACAAAATCTGGTAAATTTGAAAGAGTTGCATTTTTATACTGTTCACTACTTGCAAATGTCAACTTTGTCATTTTTATGCAGCCCAAAATATAATATATTTTTAGTTGGGATTATTTACACATTGGTAGAACATAACATTATGTATATTTAGGGGTTTTTTCAGTTTTTTTCAAATTTTAAATATGATTTTCGATTTTTTCAAAATAAAGGGCTCCATGGAGTTCACCGTCATTTGACCACTCTCGTCTCGTTAAACCTCTTCCTAGGTTCTTCCCAAATCAGCAGTGCCTAAGTGTGTATACAAAACCTGTTTTTCAATGAATGGCATCAGGACCTATCCTATGCTATCGCACTAAACCCTACAATATCGGCATGACATATATAATTGTACCGTTCCACCTCCACCAATAAAAATATGCATTAGTGATGTAATTCATTACCTTTGAGATATTTGGAGATGCTACTTGCATCGTAGCCCTTGGCTAAACCAAGGGTTCTGGAGGGATTAAACTCGCCGACTTTGTGTATAGTCTTGTTTCTCATGTCGACGGCAAGCACCCACGCTACGTGGTCGTTGTCGCAGTGGTAAACCTTGGTGAGGAAGTAAACAATGTCATCATCTTGCAGGCTCAGGTTGGGTAGTCCAATGTGGAGAGTCGACAAGGTGGGTTGAGCTCTACCCGGATCCACCCGCAGCATGGGCAGCGAAGCCTCGGGTATCTCAGAGGACTTGAGCTTGTACTGGGCGATCCAATCCTTGGCCGATGTGCTGCTAGTCTTGGCGCTCCACACTGTGACCTCCCACTCCCAGTGACCCGAGGCGACGGATCCCGGGTGGATCTGGACGTACCTGAACGAGCCATCATCAAGGAGGGCAATGTCCCGAAGAGACCTTGGATTGCCACGCCGTGCTTCATTGGCCATCAGGATCGGCGGCGGCAGCTCTAGGGTGCGAAGCTCGGGCCGTTTGGCGAGCACGTCGTTGCAGATGATGATGTTGTGCCAGAGATCGACCCAGGCCACGGCGGTGGCTTGCCGATCTCCTCCGATGGTGATTGCCTTGCACGTGGAGTGGTATGCGACTCGGTCTGAGCATGGCTTCAGCACCAGCTGCTTCTGTTCCCAAGTTCCCGAATCCGAGTGATAGAGATGGAGTTGTGAAGGTTGTGGATAGACGAACCCACCGGAGGTTGCCACAAGGACGTAGCCGCCGCCGCCGCCGACGGGGCGCACGAAGGCAACCGAATCATCGCCGAATCGGAGCTGGCCACCGGGGTGCGCCGGGAGGTGCTGGAGCGAGGGGCCGCTGGCGTCATAGACGAGGTACTCTCGGCTTTTGGGAAACATGATATCGGATGGATGATTACCGAAGACGATGCGGAGGAGGACGAGGCCGCCGTCGGTCTCTGTGGCCAGGATCTTGGGCTCGACGGCGAACGCGGTGTGGTCGTATGCTGTGGCTTGGAAGCACATGTAGGAGACGAGCGGTGGGCGGACGGTGCAGAAGGTGAGCCTGAACTCCCCGTGGAAACCGACCATCTTGCAGCTGGCCGTGGTGGCGTTCTCGCGGGCGGCGAAGTAGGCGTACGGCTCGATGAGGACGAACGGCGGCCGCTCCTCGCCGTCGTCGTCGTCGGGGTAGCCGTAAGCAGGAGGATCCGACAGGTACATCGATGATCGATCGTCCCTGGAGATCGAGGATGGGGAAGAACAAGCTAGCTAACTAGGGCAGCCTCTGCCTCGTCGTTATAGGAGATCAGGTAACTTCAGGACACACAAGCAGGCAAGCAGCGTCTAGGGTATGTACATGGACATACGTGAGAGGATTTGCATTAGTTGGTCTCTGCAGTCGTTATCTAGGGCCGGGATTATTCTTTTCATATTTCGCGCAATCCTTGGATTGTAATTTCGAGTAAGGCCGGGTTGACTTCGTGGTGCGCCACGATACATTATTAAAACTTAATTTTTGTACTGCCATATCTGCCTGCTGTCCCGTCCCGTTGAGGTACAACACAATATACTAAATTATAAAATGAACAGAGTCATGGAAAAAGGCACAATAAACAGAAAAGGAACAAATCACACTGATACGATATCTGCATGCGCGCGGTTGTTGAAGCAAATCACCATGGACCGTATATACGGGAAGAATCAATCTACGGCGGCTACATACGGTTCGTGTATCCCCTCACAATTCCCGTGGAGACAGGACCAGAGGGTGGCTGCGAAGAAGAGGGCTCCGACCAGGAAGCCGCCGAGCGCCACACCGAGCCCGACGCCGGCCAGGACCCGAACGGCCGTGGACTCGTTGTGGGATCGGAAGTAGAGCAGCACCGCCAGGGCGCCGGAGAGGGCGATGACCGTGCAGCTAGGTGCAGCACGCTCCGAAGCATACCGGTCCGAACCCGCTCGCGACGTCGGGCTCCGGCGCGGCGGCGATGTCGGGGTCAGGGTTCTCGACGTCGGCCATCTACTTTGGTCGGTACGTGTATGTGTAGGACAGAGTTGATCCAGCACTGCCATTGCCTTTCCTTTCTTTCGCTCTCTAGCTCTTCCAAACGGAAGGACCATAGTCTTGGAAAGTTCTCTTGTACAAGGAGGATTCAGCAGATACATCGATCGATGGGATTCCTACATGCTTTTCGATCGTCTTCAACGTCGATCTATCGATCTTACTCTATGTCTCTATGTATATGGGTTGAAGTGGGACCGTGGGAGTAATTCAATTTCATGCCATGCAAGCAGATAAAGTGGAGCAACCCACGCCAGTTGCCTATGCCTCCTCCTTTTTTTTTTTGCTATAAAAACTTTCAATATATTCATCAATAGTCACCGCATGCAGTAGAAAGAACAGAAGTAATATAAATTACATTAAGATCCGTAGACCACTTAGCGGCGACTATAAGCACTGAAACGAGTCGAAGGCGCGCCGCTGTCATCGCTCATCCAGTTTATCTCCATTTCAGGCCTTTCTTAATTCATTTAGTTCCTGGGATTAGAGTAAAGATCCATTTTTTTTCCCCTGCTGGATGCATGCTTGACTGAAAGAAAAGACGGCACAAGTAAAAATGGTTCATTTAGTTGTTTTCTTGAGATCTTGTAGAATTGCCAAATGCCTTTCTTGGTTCTCAATTGTTTTCTTGGGAGGTCGTTTCTCTGCTGGATTGATGGGTGCATATGCTTGAAACTGCTCTGCTAGTACTCCCTCCGATCGGCAAAGGTTGTGGCCGGCCGTATAGAAACTTTGGGCGTACATCTGCAAAAAAAAATACAAAATTGCATTTCTGACCAGAGGGATTACTATTTATGGTTTGACTGTATTTCTGGTTTGAATGGCACCTTCATTTCAAACGATTTTCTTGGTTCCTCTCTCTCTCTGTCTGTGAGAATATAGTGGGACAGTTGAAACATATTCATATTTTGTTGCTCATCTCATAGTTATTGCAGATGGATGCTTGTTATGTGTTGCTTTGATTAAAGAAACCAGTCCGTCAATTACCTTTCTCGTGTTTCCAACCATGTTGATCAAAGAAAGAAACATGTCCATTGACTCTTTGTCGCCGGTGCTGCTGTTTCAGGGCATGTGTGGATGCCAAGAGGCTGCGTTCACTGGACGACCCCGTATCCAAGAGTTCCTGGCCGGTGCCCGTGCCTCCGCTGGACGATGAGAACCTCCTACACGAGATCCTCCTCCGGCTCCCTCCAAAGCCATTTGTACTCCCCCGTGCATCCTTTGTCTGCAAGCGCTGGCGCTGCATCCTCACCGACCCCGGATTCCTCCGCCGCTTCTGCAAACACCACCGGTGGGCCCCGCTCCTTGGCTTCTTTGACAAAGAATCTCGCTACGCTCCCATGCATGTTCACTCCATTGATGGACCGCATCCCCGTCACCAGCTTCGCCCTACCGCGGGACCTCCTTGGTTATATGCCATGGAGTTTCGGCTCCCTCTCCTTCTTCGGCTGCCGCCACGGCATCGCACTCTTCCTCGATGACAATCGTCGCGAGGCCGTCTTGTGGGACCCACTCACCGGTGTCCAGCGCGTGCCTTTTCCACCGGTATTCGACCATAGCAAAGATAACCACACCTGGAACGCTGCAGTCATGTGCTCTTCTGGTGATGAGCAGCATGTGCACAGGGATTGCCACTTCAACCTGGTATTTGCATGCAATGATTTTGGATACAGAAAGGCATCCATATGCATCTATGAGTCCAAGTCTGGTGTATGGGAGATATTATGTCCACCACAGCTACAGAGATGATTTCTTGGCACAGGCCTGGCGTATTGGTTGGGAATGCAATTTGCTGGTTGTTATATGGAGGCGACATCCTCACGTTTGATTTTGAAAGGCTGAACCTTGCTGTGATTGAGAAGCCAGCATGCATATAACCATGCTAAAGGTTACTATGCCGACTGGGACTTACAGATCTTACGAGGATCAGATAATGTTCTTGGTCTTGCCGTTTTATCAATGTTGAAACTAAACATCCAGTTCTGGACTAGGAAATCTAACTGTGATGGTGTGTTGTCTCATGGGTGTTACAGAACACCATCCAACTGGCTAACCTCTTCTCACGGCCCCTGTGCCCACCCATGGGAAAACTTGTCATGGGTATGATGAGGACACAAATGTGCTCTTTCTGTCTTCGATCGGTTTCTCATGACTTCACGCTCCAGCTTGAGTCGATGCAATTCCGATGCATTGGTAGACGAGAAGAATGCACGGGTTCGAGGACAATTTATCCATACACGAACTTCTGTACCGCAGGTAATACCTCAAATTACTTCATTCCTGCACTGAATATGTAACAAAATTGATTTTTTTCTTTCCTGTCACGTACTTCTAGTACATATTTGATGTAATATCGTTACATGCAAGAGTTGACTGGATATCTAAGAATATTTCTAGATAACTTCATTTTTTTGAACATCGAAACTGCCATTGCTTCACCGATTGATGATTTATACTTGGACAAACAGACGGATTTATATAATTCTATATGAATCTGAGAAAGAAGGATTATATTTTTTTTTTCATATGCCAGGTTTATAGTTGAATTGGTTTGATATTCAAGTTTTTCTACTGTTTAGTGAAACATTGTCTTGAATTCAGTAACAGTGTAAGGGATTTATCAGGATATATAGAATGCAAAGAATTCAAACATGGAGTGCTCTCCGGTGCTTTTCGGCAAATTATTTTGCACGAAAATTAAAGCAAACGAACAATGATCAGAGGTCTCCCTCATGTCAAACACACATGGTGGGTTAACAGCTCTGATCACGGTCGTTTGTGTGCTTTAATTTTTGTGCAAAATAACTGCTCGGACAGTACCGGAGCACTTCCTTCAAACAAAATTCTGAAGCAAAATTTTCATATCTTCGCTCCAAAATTCTGATTCACACTGCCATACTATTGGTGGTTAATTAAATGCTATGGTAGGCATGATTACTATTTGTAAAATTGCATAGACTAAAATTGTGTGCATGTTAGTATGCTACGATTTGTAAAAAGGAAGCAACTACTTGTGCATCGCTTCACCCTGTGCATCTGGTGGTGCAGGAGCCGTATCTAGCTAACTAGCTTCAAGGTGGATCCACCATTAGTATCTGCTCCATGTTTTCCACCAATGTCTCCGGCATCAAACAATCCCTCTCCCGCGCAGTTCTTCAATGAAGCTACATACACCGAAAAAGTGAGGAGAGAAGCCATGTACATCCAGAAACGGAAGAATTCAGAGGTAAGAACATGACACTTTCTGAATATATATGCTGATATAATTCAAAATAAGCATGGGTTGACCTGACATGAGATTTCCAGGAAGCACCTGACTTGGAAAGTGATGTTAAAAATATCGCTTTCCTCATTTGCAACTTTATTATACTCAAAACATTGCAGATTTCAACTTGTAACACAACTTATATCTCCGTTGAAATATTTCAAGCCGTTCTTGCATATGTCCAGAAAATCTGCCATAGCCATCGCATTCGCAGTCGCAGCGCCTGTCCTTGCATTCCGAGGTTAGAGATCCTTCGGCCGCCATAAGCAGACCGTGGCCCAGCGGACCAAGAACTTGCTCTGTAGAAACACAGCGTCACTCCAATATATTTGCAAGGGAATGATCCGAGGGGGCAGTCTAGGGTTTGCAGCAGGGGGGAGGTCCACCTCTTCACATCCAATAGGTATAAGACTGCTTTTGCTCATAGTTGGGTGCATGCCAGATGCTTCGCCTAACAATTTCAGAACTTGGGATGCGGCAGTGAGGTCATGAGTCCTTGGCTTAAGGAAGATCATCACATCATCAACATAAAGGGAGGATAACATTCTGTTGATGATCGATTTTCGGCTATCGGATGGCTGGATGACGAACCAAGGGGAGAAGGGGTGCGGCACCATGTCGTCTCCCTATTGGGACGATGTTGTGGGAGGTAGAGAGTATGAGGCCCGGCGAGGGAACTACTTGCCAACCGGGGGCAGTTGCTCGTTGCTGACAGAGTTGTTTGCATCCGACGATGAGCCAATCTCCCTCGAAATGGGCGACCCGGAAAAGGAGGAATTGGAGTTTCGGATGCCCGCTGCAACCTCCACCACCATGTCCATCACCGGTCTTATACATCTCCTCTACCTCCGAATAGGGAGGCGACCTAGAGGCATGCAAGTTCCTCAAGGCCAAAGCCGTCGCCACTACCCCCTCCAGCACCGATCGTGGATGTCACCTCCGACGATGGGAGGCGACCCAAAACCATCAAAAAAATTCAAAGGCGGAACTTTGATTAGGGTGTAGATTGAAATGGTTTAGATTTGTAAAATAAATCTAGGAAATGAATGAAAAATTGACTTTGTTTAAATTTATTTCTTGTTTGAAAGTACATTGGGTTTTCAACGGTTTAGATTGACATAGCTCCCCGGTGCATGTTCACCGGTGGCGTGGAATTCTGCATGCCACTAGTTACACTTACCACTGGTGAGTCACCGCACGCTACTGGCTAACACTTAACAATGACGTGCCCGTCGCACGGCGTGCGCAATACACGTCACTAAAAGTCAAAATGATACTCCACTAGTATGCTATTTTCTATTGGTGATTATTCAATGACGGAATCTAAAATACGGCGGTGGTTCTTCCTTCCCTACCCTCAGTAAATACATAGGCTTTTTCTTTCCCCGTCATGCTGTTGGAATTTCAACCATTCACACGGATGACCGTAGACTAGGGGTGTGTTTGGTTTCCCACGGGTCTAGAATGTGGCGTTTCATGTGATTTTCGCTCTCTTTGGTTTCCTGCCCTATTCCGCGAGCCTGCATGAGCACGAAACTTAAAACACTCTGGGTCAGGTTCGAGAGAAACGCCCGAATCTACCATTTCCACATGGTCATCTTCCTATCACGTGATTTGCTCACGTGGTATGACATGGGGTGCCTCCCTAGATACGTGACTTTGTTCTGCTCACCTGCCTTAATCGTTTCTACTTAGTGTCTCTCTAATCTTCATATAATATATATTGCTCGATTCAAAGTAAAGTGTACATAAAATTTATGCGGTCGAGATTCCATTCCTCTGCTCGGTTTCGAGTTTCGTCGAGTGTATCTGGAGTTCTGGACCGAAATTTGTTGTTCTTTTAGACGGATTTTATCAAATTCGTCGCATATGATCGACCGTTTGAGATATCCTTTGACATGTAGCTTCATCTCAACGCTTTGCATAATTTTCATGTTGTAAATTTTCTGTTTCAGCGGTCGTATACAAGCTGATTTTGTACTAAGCTAACTTGTGTCACCACCGGTCACCGCCGGCACAGCAGCATCTACTAGGCTATGTCGACGCAGCAACATCTAGTTGGCTATACCGGCACAGCAACATCTACTCGACATCGTCTTCGCTCAGCCGCCGTCGTTTGTAGTCATGGAATCCATCGTTGTTGTAGTAGTTATTAGGCCGGGCTTGTTGTACGTGTGTGAACTGACCGTGCACCACTGCCGCCGAGCCGTTGTCCTGCTCGCCGCCCTCATGATGCTGTGAAGGTGTGAGATAAGTCTACCACCATAGACACGACGTAAGAGTACACGAAACACAGATGAACACCAAACACCGGGGGTTGAAAACTCGTTTCCTCCCATATGGGCTGGCTAGAACATTGTTAGCAACCAAACCTAATGCACCACATGGATCAAGTCACGTTTTCCAAAATCAGACTTTATGAAACTATGGATGTACAGTGACAAGAAATCATACGAGCAACCAAACACAAACACGCTCTAGCAGTCCCCACTACTAGGAAAGTGTTTCAATGTATCCATAGGCCCACACGGCCACACGCTGAAACAAACATCTTTGCACGTATGCGTCATTTCCTTCCGGAGAGGCCGAAGCCGTACGTGGCATGCCAACTTGCATTCCGGCATTGTTTATTGGCATGATAATGGACCACCATACGTGTGCATCTTGAACGCGACGATCATTCTCTCTCTTTTTTATATATAAATAAACACTTCACTTGCTCTTCTCTGCCTCCCAACTGGCAACAGTTCAATAACACATAACCACCGACTTCACTAGCTAGATCGGTCAGTGTACTGTATATGTAAGACAACAAAAATGGAGTACCAGGGACAGCACAGGCAGGCGACGAACATGTGTCGAAGATCAACTGCTTATGAGCTTGAAGGAATTTTTGCAGCTGGAGATCCTTGTGGCGTTGATAACCCACAAGTGGAGGAGATCGTGTGTAGCCTTTTCGATAAATAATAGTGTCTAACCCAACGAGGAGCTAAAGGTAGGATTAATATTCTCTCAAGTTCTATCAACCATTGACACAACTCTACGCACACTAAACATTTACTCTATCTAGGAAATAAAACTATAGAAATAAAACGGGTATGAAAAGATAGCTTTGCAAGATAATGAAGAACAAGAAAGTAAAAGTTAGTTGCTGTAGCAATAAGATAACATAAAGTGACATAATGTAACAGAACCATGAGTGTGGAAAAGTGGTGGAAGGCGCGACGGAATTGTCCATAATTAATTAAGGAAGCTATTCGATTCATTGTCTTCGATGCAGTTTTCTATGTGAGAGAGGCAAAGCATACACGTACGTTCTCAACTACTTATGATTATATGTACTATATGATTGAAATATTAGCAAGCATCCGCAACTACTAACATTCATTAAGATAAAAACCCAACCATAGCATTAAGATCATAAGGTCCTCTTTATCTCATACAATGTCAAAAACCGGGATGGGGCTTAGGTTTCTGTCACTCCGGCAGCCCTACCCCCGGCCTCCTTCACATACTACAAACCCTATGATGTTATCCACGTGCGCAAGTATATAATGGGCACCATAGGACTGTACCATATCAACATACAACTCGAATCAACCAAATACATTCAATAATTCAACCATAAGATAACAAGGAACTACACAAACATGACATAGATCATTGGATAAACATTTATAGCATCAAACACCATGTTTACATAGAGGGGTACAGAGGTTTGTGGGAGAGTGGACCACTGTATACAAGGAGGAATTGGCAATGGAGATGGCGGTGAAGGCGGCGGTCATGTAGGAAAGGGCAAGGCGGAGGCGGCATAGGTGGCGTCGGCGGCGGCGACGCATGGCGGCGGCCGGCTAGCTAGGGAGAGCGCCGCCCCCTAACCCCCTTCCTCCATGGCTTCTTGGTGCTGTAGAGTAGCCCTCCCCCTTGTAGATGAGAGCCAATGGGGAGGCAAATTCGTGGCTTTTGGTGGCTGCCCCCAAAACTAGGGTTTCCTCTCTTTATATAGGTGGAGACAATGCTCCCCGGCCCTCCGATGGATGGCCCATTGATCCAATGGCTCTTGGGTACCTCTAGAACCTTCCTAGGGACCCCTCATATCCTTAATTAGGTCCCAAAGTCGTGGCTTGGTCGAATCCTCCAAGTTTGGTAAGAGTTGGAATCAATCACGTCACCAACTTTCGGAATCCCGTAATCAGATATCTGGCCTTCAGTAAAATGAGAATTCCCGGAGCTACGAACCTCTGATTGGGCTGTTCTTGGGCTTAAATGAAAGCTATGTTAATTTCCCACAACTGTTTCGTTGTGAGATCTTCAGTTGACGTCATCTTCAGATCTCAAACTGACGATCTCTGAAATCTGTTGGAAGGGACAGATTTCACGAAAGTCAGAGTCCACCTCCAACAAGTCTTGTTTTGCGTTTTTGCCAATTTCCAAGCGATTCCTACACATCAAAGTGTAAAACAAAAACATTGTGCACTTTTGCAACTATTAATAGGTTAGTCCAAATAAATCATAAACTTAATATAAAAACAAGTGTCAAAGGCATAAAAGTAGCATGAAACAATAAAAAATTATAGATACGTTTTGGATGTATCAGGCGTCTATCGGTAAGAAGGCTCGGAGCCATCTTCTTCAAGCTCACCACCACCATGATGTTTCAAGCTCACCACCGCCATGATGGAGAAGCACACAGGTGGAGGAAGCCGAAACTTTCAAATCTTTGTCGCACCCGAGCTTATGCCACCTTCCACCAAAGGACAGTTGTCGGTAATGTGGGATGACGGGATGTCGACGCCGTTCGTAGACACCAGCAGCAGTAGGACATTATGTCGTACGTCGTAAAGACAACTGAAGAATCTAACCCTACTACTAGTATATATGAGGGCGGTCGAGTTATTAGCATAAAACTACCATATTTATAGTCAAATTTCTTGAATGGTACCACTTCATGTTTTTGGGACAAAAATCTACCAGATTCTTTTCCTATTTCACATAAAACACTGATCCAGGATTAAACACAAATTGTCACTAGAACTGATAGGTAGGACCCATTTGTCAGGACCAATTTGCTGATGTAGACTAGGACCCACATCAGCAAATTGGTACTGACAAACGGGTCCCACCTGTCCGTTCTAGTGTCAATTCGTGTTTAATCATGGATCAGCGTTTTCTGCGAAATAGGAAAAAAATCTGGTAGAATTCTGTACCCACAACATAAAGTGGTAGCATTCAGGAAATTTGGCTACAAAAGTGGTAGTTTTATGCTAAAAACTCGGTGCGGTCCGACCACCTCCCCTATTCCCGCTTTGATCGGCATCATCGGCGGAGAGGGAGCGGCAACGGAAGATGATAAGGAGAGAGAAGGAAGGGGAAATTGATATGAGAAGATGTGATCAATTATAATCAATTAAGGATTGATCAAGAAAAATGAAAAGACAAATAGTGCCAAATAGCAAAAGCGAGAAAGATACCTTACCTATTTAATAGACTCTATCAATTACAACCCATTATTATGTGCGAACCTTCGTTGAGATATTTGTTAGACCTCGTGTGAAAATAACATCCTAGTGAAGATATTTAAATATACTAAAAATAGGCATAAACATGTTGTTATATAGTACATGTAAGTGCATAACATCGATGTTGTAATATTATCAGATGAAATGGCTAGCCGGGAGTTAAACCTTATGTATTTATGTTTTAATAAAAACACATATCGATCAAGAAAGTTGCATGGTGATCATGGGACTTATCACATACACCATTACTTCTTGAAACTGTCACAAAGTTTGTACGAAACGGATATCTTGCAACTCTTCATATGATCGAGGATAATCTCCGCCTGGAATGAATTTGGCGATGGTGATGGCGAGTCACTAAAAATCTTATGATCTTTTAAGACAACCTGATGAACTAAATCAGAATAATCACAACAACAAAATAAAATTTCTTTTGTAGGGAGTGAGAGAGGGTGTAAAACATATCTATGTTGAAAAATATAGCAAATAGAAATTTGGTATAAAAAATTAAGTAAGTTCAAGGTGTAAAAGTTTAGTATAGATTTTTACACGAGCAAGGTATAATAACTATTGTTGACCTACTGTAAAATTTTCAGCTTAATTAGAGTCGATTTGAGTTGTTCAAAAATTATTGAGCAGTGCAGCCAGAATTTTGTCAAAAAATACAAATTAAATTTTCCATTTCAGTTTTTCTTAAACCCTAACCATTACCCTAATCCTAACCCTAACAAAAAGCAGCAGCGTCAACACTAACCCTAATTTCATTTTAATTTTGCATTGCATTTTGCTACACTAACACTAACCCTTGCATTGCATTGCATTTTGCGCACCTACTGGCAATGGAAAAACAATGTGTGTTTCATGGTTTAAGCATTGCAATTCTCTGAGCTGGTTTTTGAAAATTAAAGCAGCAGCAGATTTAATTTTTTTGGTGAACCAAACCATCTCTGAAAATTTTGAAAATTTTACACAAGTATGGTATATTTATTTTTGACATACTATAAAAATTTCAGCCTAATCAGAGTTGAATTGAATTGGTGGAAAAAAATTAGAATTACAGCCAGAAATTTTGAAAACTAAAATTTATTCAAATTTTGATATTTTATATTTCGAACATCACCAACAACTAGCAACCACCATCAGCATCCAAATTTATATGATATTCAATTTTTTTTGTAAAAAATGGCTTCGGCATTCCATTGAACACCCTGTGGGCATCAGAGGGGAGGAGGAGGACGGCTCGAGGAGGAGGTGACCTACCTATCGTCGTCGAAGGAGGGCCGACGCGGGGGGCAGGAAGGGAGGAGGAGGCCAGTGGCACCCTGGGGGAGGAGGAGGCCGGGCGCAGGCGAGGAGCTAGGGAGGAGGAGGCCGGGCGCAGGCGGGGAGCTAGGGAGGGCCAGGCGTAGGCGGGGCTCGGGCGGCTGGGGATCAGGGAGGAGGAGGAGGAAGGCGGGGAGGGAGGAGGAGGTGGCGGCTTTCGCGGGCGCGCGGAGGAGGACGAAGGAGATCGAGGGGCCTTAGCGAATTTGGGGAAGAAACGGTTCGCGCGCTGCACTCTAAAATTTAGCGCACCAGGTCGGCGTGCACCACGTGTATTCTGGTTAGCCGTGGCGCAGGTTCGTCTGCCTGCGCCACGGGTAAGTTACCCATGGCTAAGGAGTTTTTTTTATTTTCTTTTTGCATTTAATTTTTCATTTGTTTTTCATTTTGTGCATTTCATTCAAGACATTCATTTTCACTTAATACTTCTTACAATTGCATTTCATTTATAATATTTCTTATCATTGCATTTTGCATTTTCATTTTTCAATGCATTTCATTTTTCATTGCATTTTAATTTTCATTGCATTTCATTTTTCATTGCATTTCATTTTTCATTGAATTTCAATTTCCATTGCATTTCTTTTTTCATTTCATTTAAGACACACATTTCAATATTAGGATTACATACCATATTTCAATTTAATTTTAAGACACATTTCAAATATTAAAAATACTTAATATTAGGATATCTAATATTTTGATAATATTAGGATTACAAATTCTAGGATACTTAATTTATAATATTCCTAGTGTTACAAAATCGGGCATCCTATTTCCCACACCAGCTAGCTAGCGTTTCACAATCTTCTTTCCCTTCTTGGTGGCGGTTGAATAATTTAGCCCCGGAACATCTCGACTTCTTCTTGCGAACGGAAGACCACCTGGCTTGGGTAGTGTTGTCCTGCTTCTTCTTGTGGTGTATGTTTTTTCATTGTCGTCGTCATCATCTTCCATCTTCGGGTCGTCGTACTGGTCGAAATCTTCCTTGTTGGCGACTCCATCCATTCCAATGATGCTTCACCTTTACGGGCTTAGGAAAATGCAGTATGTATTTAGTTTGTTGCTGACATAATATCTAACCCTAGTATAGAAAATGTTGCACAAGGGGGTGTTTGGACTTCAGAATTAAAATGTTATGGTTAGATTTATCTTAATTACTCTTGTGTATATGTGTATGCTTACAATGAGAGTTTAATCATAAGTATGTTTCATGTTCAAGTAAGAAAGCGTACAACAACATAAGTTAACACACACACAAAACTTATCAAAACAATGAAATTTATTACCAATTAAACTTGCTAAAAGTAACTTGGCAAAATTGCTGCGTGTCCTCAGGGTCGCTTTAATCTCTATAAGAATACAACCGGCTTGTCCTTAGCTCAAGTGTGGATTGGTCCACTTGTTACACACTTTTGTTCTTGTTACCTTTTTATAAAAAAAATCTTGCTAAAACAACCCATAAAATCATCCCACGGTATTTCCAGTGAAATCCATTAAACAATTTCTTCTGCTCTTTGTTGGATTCAACACTCCTATTTAGTGAAATGATTATATATAATAGATATTCCTATACTTGTCGGTACGCAATACACTTTTCTGACGCTGTTTATGGAGAATCTAGCGCTATTGGTAAGTAGATTTGGTAAGATTTTATTTTTACCATATGTGTTGTTTTTTATTTTTGTTTTGTTATTTTGATTCATCATGAAAAATCCTAATATAGTGCAATATGGTTAGGAGGACCACCACACGCCTCATGTGGTAACAAAGGAACCTCCACCTATTGAAATTATTTTTTACATGATACATATTGTCATTATTGAGCAAGTATCTATTAAGCCCTATGCAAGAGATGGAAATATCCATCCGGACTCTCACTTACTTAATCTTAGAGAATTATGTGATTTTTTTAATTTAGGTGTCACAGGGAAGAAAGTTAAATTGAAGATATTTCCTTTATATTTTAAGGGTAAGCTTTAGAATGGTTTAGGCTATTCGATAATCCTTGTATGTTGGAGTGGAAAAAGTTTAAATCATTGTTTTATTCATAAAATTATCCTCTCATAAAGTCCATCAAGATATAAACTATATATATTATTTGGCATTATGATGGAGAAATTATTGCTCAAAGTTCTTAACGCTCAAATGCCTCATGAAAGAAAATGCTCGGTGATTCTTCTATGGGATCTTTTATAAACAAGCAAATTAATAATTAATGGGATCTTAACAAAAGGAATGTAATGCTAAAAATTGGGATGTCGACAACGTAATACAAGAGTTCTTCGTCATAATAGTAATGCTCACCACGACCACCGTTTCGGCCGGCACGCGGGCCCTCTCTCTAATCCCCGGAAGCCCTAATCCTCTCTGGAACCGACAGGGCTGCCCCCTCCCCCCCTCCCCAGGCGTTAATGTCATTCCCCGCCTTCGTCGGCGCCACCACCTTTCGGTTTGGTCCATACTCATCTCGCCCTCGTTACCGCGGCCAGCCGCACCTTCTGGCTCGGTTCGCTCCGAGTGGCTGTGTCGTACTCGCCCCATGGCAGGTGACTGAAATTTGAGAGGTGGAGGAAAAGAAAAAGAATGACTACGTTGATTTGAAATTTCAGAGGAGGGAGAAGAAGAACATCGAGTGGAACTTGAGAAATTTTGCAGTCACCTACCATATAGCAAAACTAAAATAAAACCCGTCTTAGAACATGTCCGACGGCCGATCATCTCTTCACAAGTAAAAATAGACTAGAAAACAACTTTCCCACGTGCGCACACGTTGTACCAAACATCTTTGAATGCACATACAAGTCATGCCCTTGCATTCATAATCGAGACCCCGTATACTGACCCCGTATCATATTGGCGGGCAGCACTAAGCTGTATACATAGATCTTCCAGTGCGTCAGAGCTCAGCTGCATGGAGGAGTTGCATGCTACAAATAAATAATGGGCCGGCATAGGATGTACGTCTGTGTCCTCGTGATACGGTGTGAACCGCGTGATGTACACATGTATATTTTTATTTGTTCTCCATTGTAGGAGAAAAATATGTTTTGTGTTTTGTGCGAATGGAAATGGAACACACTCTGTATTTTGTAAGTATATATGGGTGCCGACGGACTTTCATGTTCAGAGTTTGCACGGCTAACTTTCAAAGCTCGTTTGGTGACAATCATTTCGAGCTAGAATCGCTGAAATTCAATTAAGATTTCAGATCCAACGTGTTGAATGTCATGATGGAAATTTTATTTTAACTGAAATTTCAACAAATGTTTGTGATGTGATAAGTCAATTCATCTCCCAAACCCTGTCATTCTTCTGAAAATCATTTCATTTATGTCAAATAAAATCAAATGAGAGGTGCCAAATAAGCTTGTGGATTTCTGTCGTGGACCTTCAACGATATGCCTTTGTCCACAAGAGAAGGTCAGCATTTTGACTTGGTGAGCTGTTCCTACATTTCTAAAATCTCCTTCCATAGTAAATGGCTCTGAACATTTTTTTTCCAATGCATGCAATATCATATGTATACACGGTGGCAATAACCTAAGACATATACTCCTAGGTAACATGACGAAAAATAATCTCACGAATATTTGTAGGAGACACTGAGTGGATGTACACACAACCATCCCGATTAAGAAGATATTTCTATTCACCAGGGATGTGTCCAAAAGTACCTAGAAGTTGCGTTATATTCCAGCGAGGTATTACAATTTGCAGAAAGGTTAAAAAAAAGTAAAATCACAACCCCAACATGCACTTTTGCACGTATGACCCTGGTAACAAATTTTAAAAACACAATCGAGTCCTCCTTCTTCGCTGCACACATACCAGACGAACTTCACGACAAGGATAACTTCAGTACCATTGGCTATGGACGACCACTTGGGGTGGTGCCGTTAGATGGCGCCCGTACGGACTGGAAGATCCTCCGATTTGGCTTCTTGACTGGAGTAGGAACGAACAACCGCCAACGATCGGCTGAGGAGGTTGGCCTTCGGCCATAGGAAGCAGAGGTGAGATGGCTCATGTCATCAAAGATCCAATACTAATGATCTTGAAGGAATTTTCGCGGATAGATATTCCCACGATGCCGATCAGAAAGTGGCTCAAAGCCATCTTCTTCAAGCTCATCACCACCATGATGAAGAATCATAGAGTAAGGTAAACCTTACAGAACTGCATCGTACCAGCGATTATCGAGGTGACTGTCCTTGAATCACATCTCCAATGCCACCATGCACCAATATAGAGTGTCATCAGCAGTTTAGCATCACGCTATACGTCAAAGGCATCAGAAAATCAAACACTAAATCTAATCCTACTACTAGTGCATATGAGGGTGGCCTAGCCAGCTCCCCCATCTGTTCTCCGACTGGAAGCACCGACAGAGAGGAAGATAAGAGGTACTGAGGAAGAAGAGTTGACTCTCAACGGAAGATGGTAAGGAGAGAGAATGGAGGGGAAATTGATCTGAGAAGTTGTGATCACTTATAATTAATGAAGGACATGAATAAAAAAGTTTACAATAAAGAACAAAAGGACGAACAGTGCCAACCTGAACCTGCATGCGAAGGCGGGAGAAGACACCTCATACATTCCAGAGTCTCTATCAGTTGCAACCAATCATGATAGGGAACCTTTATTGAGATTTTTTTAGACTCATGTAAAATATAAAATCCTAATGAAGATATTTAAATATAATAAATAGAAATAAAAATTGCTATATAGTACATCTAAGTGCATAACATCGATGTTGTAATATTATAACATGAAATGACTCGCCGGGAATTAGAACATACATATTTATCTTTTCGAACAAAAAGGCACGTATACATCCACAAAGTCGCACGAGAATTTGATGGATCATCCCATCCAATATTACACGTATCCATTATGGAGTTTGTACCAAAAGGATATCCTGCAACACTCCCTGTAATCGAAGATAATCTCCGCTTGAAACAATTTGGCAGCAATGGTGGTGACGAGTCACTAAAAATCATATGAAATTTTATGAGAAAATAATGAACTTATTCGAATGAATCACAACAACTAGCTGAAATGTTTATTCTTGTAGGGATAGTGCGAGAGGGTGTAAAATGTTGCTATGTTGAAAAATATAATGAGCACAATATTATTATAAAATGAATAAGTTTAAGGTATAAAAGTTTAGTATAAAATTATATTTAAGACAGACGAATCTTGTCAGTGAGCGAGGCATTTGCTGAACAAAATTAGAAGCTTAAGATGATGAGGAAAGGGGATGAAGAAGGGGGTCGAAGCAAATGGTCCGGCCTATAGAGCAGTGAACCATGCCTCAAATCGAGCAGTATCTGCTATAAATAACACCCGTTCCTTCTCTGTTGTTATGCTATATAATGAGCACGACAATTATCTTTGGTTATATTAACCAAAGATAATCTGGTCAGGCATGGGTGTACAAAATGTGTTTTCTGTCCTCAAGAGAAAACGATTAAACACTTATTCTTCCAGTGTAAAGTTGCGCGTTCTATTTGTCAGTCATCCAAATAGCTTCCAACTTGTATCCACCAAGCTCAGTTGCAAATATTTTTGGCAGCTCCATGGTGTGGATCATAGAGAGAAAACTATTATCAGGGTGGGAGCACTAGCCGTTATATGGTCGCTCTGGCAAAGTAGAAATGACAAGGTTTTTAATGATAAAGATACTTCTCTGTTGCAGATAATTTACCGGTGCAGAAGTTTGCTCCATTCGTGATCCATATTACAATGTATGGAAAATCGAGACATTTTTATGTTGGCATCTGCACGACTGGAGCATACGGCGAGAGATGTTTTTATTCTACATGGATGGCTTAGGGATCTTCGGATTGGTCTTACTCCGATTTAGGGGCTTAAAGTTATGCTTGTAATATGACTATGGGTGTGTGAGTTTTTGTTGTTCTTTTTTATTTTTCTGTTCGGTTGTGTGCATCATATTATATAGAGACCGGATGTGGCATACATTGTATTCTTTTACAATAAAATGAAAATTCCTTTATCAAAAGAATTCATCGATAAAGGTCACCGTTTGTTTACAATCAGACAAATAGAAAACAGATTTTCCACAGTACTTGCCACACACGCTGTACCCAAAACAAATCGATCGAGTCATTTCCTTCTCGAGAGTCCGAAGCCGTACGTGGCGCCGACGACGATGACATGTGGCATGAATAGCCCTTGTTTATTGGCGGGATAACCACTCCATCATCCCGAGCCACGTACGATTAAGCCACTGTTCATCTCCAACTCCAATACCGTGATGTTCATCGCTATAAATAACCATCCAACTTGCTCTTCTCTGCATATCGCAACTCGATCGTAGCTCAAATACTTTACAAAGCAACCACTTCATTCATACCACTTGATCGATCAGTGTCCCACGACGACAATGGAGTACCAGGGGCAGCACGGGCAGGAGACGAACAATGTGGAGGAGTACGGTAAGCCGGTGGCCGGGCACGGCGGCGTCGCCGGAGGCCCCACGGGAACACACGGTGCTTCTGGTGCCGCTGGTACCGGCGGGCAGGTCCAGCCAATGAAGGACGACCACAACAAGACCGCCGGCGTGCTACGCCGTTCCGGCAGCTCCAGCTCCAGCTCGGTACGTTAATTAATTCCGGTAGTCTAACTCTGCATATATACTCATGTAGATCATCGATCTTAACTTCCTGTGCTGAATTGTGGTCGCTGTTGGTTATATTGTAGTCCGAGGACGATGGCGAGGGCGGGAGGAGGAAGAAGGGGATGAAGGAGAAGATCAAGGAGAAGCTCCCCGGCGGAGGCCAGAAAGACACCGCCGAGCAGCAGCAGACGGCGGCGACCACCGGCGCACACGGCACAGGCTCTACTGGTGCGGAGGCCGCCGGTGAGAAGAAGGGCGTCATGGAGAAGATCAAGGAGAAGCTTCCCGGCGGGCAGCAGTGAGAAACGTATCTCTGTTCCAGCCTTGCTTCTGCACGCACGCACGCGTTACTACAGTGACGGGCTGAATAATAAAGTTGTCGTGCGATGGGTACATATATACATACGACCCTTTGTATATGTTGTGTGCATATACGTACATACGGGTTCTTGTTCGTTGAGCATACGTATATGTATTTGTCATCCATATATCGTAATAAAATATATATGATTGTGTTTTGTTAAGTATGAGAATGGATTTGTGGGACAATCTGAAAATGTGTAATGGTCTATGGTAGTGTATATGGAACAGCTCATGATGAGTTCAAGAATGGAATCCTGGAGACGTCTTCCTTTTGTCATAATGTTGTTGAGTCCCCTTAGAGCATCTCCGGTCGGGGCGTCCGGATGAGTGCTCGGACGAGCTGTATTAGCGTCATCCGGACGAGATGACGCCTATTGGCGTCGCCGCTCCCCAGTCGCGGCGTCAATAGCCGCCGCGCCGCGGTGAATTTTCGGTTAAAAAGAATCGAAAGAGAACATTCAAAATATAACATTAAAAGGGCGCGAAGAGTCTCGCCATTGTTGCAAAGTATCGGTCATCAAATCTTTGACCACAACCCATCAAAAGGGCGCAAAGTCTCGCCATTGTTGCAAAAGGGCGCCGAGTATAGTGCGGCGTGGAGGAACATATTTAAAGCCCCTCGGTGTCGATGTCGCAGTACGTGTCGGTGCGGCCGCCGTGCTGGACATGTGCGTCGCGGACGCCGTCCGGGACATGTGCGTCGTGGCCGCCGCCGTCTGGACATGGGTATCGTTGACGCCGTCCTGGGTCTCATCGGGGTCGACCTCCTGCGTCCGTCATCGTCGACCTCCGTACTAGTAGCCGTGCGTGGCGTCTGGCCGAATCCGAGCTCTTTCAAGATGTCGGCGCAGAACATGGTGTGCGTCGCCTTGACCTGCGGGCTCATGTTCGAGACGTCAGCGGGTCAAGATCATGAAGTCCTCCTTCATCTTCAGCACGACGATTTTGGACTTGGTGAGCTTGAGCTTAATGTCGGCCTTCTGCAACAGCGCCTCCCACTGTTTGTCCATTTGGGCGCGCCTCATGCTCGAGTTCGCCGTGTCGATGGATGTCATGACCCATTCAGATCCTGCCCGATGCAGCCACGACCGCCTTGGCTTTCTTTGTTCCAATGGGCCGCCCCTCCGAGTTGGAAACGTCATCGACGTCGGTGCGGCCGGCCTTCGCGAGTGTCTTCCGATGCACCCTCCACTACTCACAACTTTGTAGTAGCTTGAAGCAATGCATCAAGCCGAACTCCTTGTCCTTGTTGATCTCCCGATACAAGGCCAGCGCATCGATGATCTATGACCAAAAAAAGAGACGTCAATCCATGATCGCGGCGTGGCTAATCGAAATTGACATCGGCGATGACATGAACTAACTTGATTGCCGTAGTTCATCCCACTCTCGTTTCTTTCGCGGATGTTCTCAAGACATCTGCGAAACTTGTTGATGACCTTCTGGATGGCGCGCCACCTATGCTCGATGGCGCCTTGGTTGCTATCCATGTGCACGATGTGGTAGTTCTTCGTGAACTTGCGCTCATCGAACTCGCACTTGATTCTCGTCCAATAGGCCTTGCTTGTTTGATTGACGCCGGTGATCGGGCTTCCGGTCACAATCTTGCAAGATTCGACCAAGCACTCGTCCTCCTTGGTCTTTCAATAGACGCCACGGTTCTTGGCGCGCTTCGCCTTCACGGTTTCACCATTGGCGTCTGGTTCACCGTCGGCGTCGTCCACCTCTTCATCCTCCTCCTCCTATTCGTCTTCATCTTCCCCGTCGTCCGCGTCCGCGTCATCCTCCTCCTCTTGTCCTTTAGGCCATCATTGATTAAGGTGTGCATGTGGTCGATCCCCTACGCATCAAAAAACCCAATGCTCATCATCATCGCTCGTTGATGGCGGAATTCATGAGAGTGTTCTTCTCCCTCAACTACGCCAACAAGCACTCTTGATACCCTGAAAAGAAGATAATATATGGGATAGGTTGAGCCTCCAACTGCAGAGTATGTAGAAGTGAAAGTTTTTTCCCCACGAGGGTGACTCGAGGGTTTAATATCGAACTCTCGGGGAATCAGTAGTGGGATTTTATCTCCTTGTCCTTCTCCAGATTTCCTGCAAACAAAGTAGATTGCTTTGTGCCCTCAACCTCACCAAGTGGTTGTCAAGCACAAGATGTGAGAATGATATTAAGATAATAATGAATGCAAAACAGTAAATAAATATGCAATGGTGATAAGTAGTAATGCAAGGATGATAGTAATGATGATGGATGATATTTTTTGGGTTTTTATATGTGTATGCAATGAATAAAAGTGTTTTTGTATTTTCTGATTTTAAAATGGCTGAATGTAGATAATACTTAAAAGTGGTAGGAAAGTTGTTTCTTATGATTAAAAATGGACCGAGGTTCATAGTTTCACACATGCACTCTCTCTTTAATATAGTGTGACAAATAAGTAGACATAGGATTAACATATGAGATTACAAACAAGTTTAATGACATGTTACTAATTATATAGGCATCACGTCCTAACATAGAGACCTTTTGATTATTAGTCTCACTTATACTCCACCAAGATGCGAACTAAATCATAACACCTCAGTAATTAAGATTACTCAGAGTATAGACTTAAGATTAATGACATGAAGTGAAAATAAAAACATGATGGATCTAGTCATAGGTAGAGGCTTGTCACTCCTCATACCTTGCAACATGGTATTTTGGTTTATCCCTAGTGAGGCAACAAAGTAAGGTAAACACCCAATGAATCGTGATATTAAGTTGTCAGCTTATCACATCACCACCCCCGTTACTCTAACTAATGCACACGTTCCCCCTCACATGCTCTAATAAACATGCTTGATCAAAACAAGGATACAAGAATGGGGTACATAATATGCATCTACTTTCATAACTGAAATAACATTGCAATCTCAACATATATTAACTCATAAAAAGATCCACCACAAAGGTAATACAACGATGACCGTAATCATGTTCAGCAGCTCATACGGTGCTAATTAGTGAAGCTCAAGAGAGAGAGATACATATGCTACTTCCACAAACCCATAGTCCAGAGGTGGACTACTCCCTCTTCATCATGGAGACGGTGGAGATGTCAATGGAGAAGAAGGAGACCTCTCCGGCAGCGCTCCGCCGGAGTTTTCCCCCTCCAATCTGCAGCCTCCTGGTCTCTGTTTCTTGTTTCTCTCGTGTGGTGGCTCTCCCGTCGAAAAGCGTCGGGGGGCTCTTTATATAGGCGTTTTTAGGTCACGAGGATGTTTCAGGAAGAAGGATCATCGCAAACGGGGCCACGAGGGCCAAAAGAGGTGGGCCCACGTGGCCCCTGTACCTGGCCGCGTGGGGCACCCTCTTTCGTCCCTCCGGCCTCCGTTTGCTTGCTTTCTTCGCTCCTAGGTCTTCCTCCTTCCAAAATAATGATCCCCGTAAATTTGCAGCTCATTATGATGTCGTTAAGACCCTGAAATAAATAAGGAAAGAAATAGGGGTTTTCTGCCTGCGCAGGATTAATTCCATAAAAGGGGAAATCATTATTAGTTACCAAAAATCATTAAATAACAGTAATATACCCCTTATATGATGCAAATATGAATGGAAAACAAGTGTTATAGTGCAAAGTTCATGTATGCATTTTATATGCATCACTCGTGTACTTTTGTAGAACACAAGAACGCAACAAGCCCGTACCTGGTCGCCGGTGAGAAAGTCGGGCAGCGTTTCGTCGACCACGTTGTGCGCGCCCGGGCCGAACGATAAGCTGAGGCCGGCTTGGGTTTGGTAGTCCACGCCGGTTGCGCCTGATGAACACGAACCCCTCCACAGGGCCGGCGATCCCTCATACGATTGCTTGACATCGAGGCCGGCAACGCGGTGCTGGATCAGGGAGAAGACCGCATTTGGGTTGAAGTTGCCGGGCTCGCTGTCGCCGTACTCGGGAGAGAACCTGGACCTGGGCGTGGCGGTGGCGCTTTCTTGGTAATACGACGAGTGCGAGGGCGAGCTACCGCTCCTCGTGCATCAGACCGGCGCAATGACACTCTCCTCACTTGCCCCCATGGTGAAAGCCTTGTTGATGGTGGCAATCTTGGCCGCCCTCTCCGTCGCCAACTTCCTGTCGTGCCGCAGGTTCCGCCGCTCCATTTCCAACTTTCATCAGAGGCAATCCAATTGCCATTCGTCGTCCGTCAACCCCTACGGCAGCGGCATGGGTGGACGAACGTTGGTCCGCCAGCGAACTCCGAGCTTCGAGCCCAGCGGTTTCGTCGGCTTCGATCCCGCCTCCTGCGCCTTCCCTTTCCTTTGGGAGCTTTGGCTCCGCATGGCACCATGGTGATAACCCACAAGTGTAGGGGATCAAAACAGTCTTCGCGGATAGTATAACCCAATTTATTGATTCGACTCAAGGGGAGCCAAAAAATACTTAGAGGTCTTCGCAGCTGAGTTGTCAATTCAGCCACACCTGGAGAAGCACAAGTAACACGAGAGAGGTGAAAGCAACAGTGATTTGAGAACAATAGTAACAGTAAAACGAAAGCAATGATGGAGAAATATGGACCGGGGTTCATAGTTTCACTAGTGGCGGCTCTCCTAAGCAAATAATCATGCATTGGGTGAACAAATTACAGTTGGGCAATTGACAGAATTGCACTAATTAATTAATTATGACAAAGCATTCAGTTTATCAATCATACGTAGACATGTATTCCATATATAGTTGTAACCACTCGCAATGAGAATTCGCACAACATCTTTTATCCTGCCATCCGGTTTCAGACGGGCCAATTAAGGAACAAATGGCAATTAAGGTGTTCCTTTTAATAGAACACCGGAGCAAAGCATTAACACACAATGAACACATGTATTCCTCAAGTTACTAACCATTCCCATCGATGTCCCTGTTTCTGTCACTCGAGGTCTCCGGTTCCGGACTAATAACAGGTGCATACAACTTGTAGATATGATCTAAGCATCAATTATATTCATGCAAATATAACGCACCCAAATCTAAGATCATGCCACTCGTGCACTAGTGACAAGCATTAAGCATAACAACAATGCAGCAACAACAATTCATAAACATAAATAATCTGATCATAACGTGCCAATCCATCGGATCCCAACAAACACAACGCATATTACATCAGATTGATCTCGATCATGTAGGGCAGCTCACGAGAACATGGTATTGAACAACAAGGGGGAGAGAGTACCATCTAGCTACTGCTACAAACCCGTACTCCATGGGGGAACTACTCACAACTCATCCCAGAGGCAGCGGTGACGGTGAAGATGGCTCCGAGGGCCAATCCCCGTCCCGGCAGGGTGCCAGAACAGGCAATCTGACCCCCGAAACTTGTCGGCGATGGCGGCGGAGCTCTGTATCATATTTTGGGGAAATCCTTCGGGGGTTAGGGTTTTTAGGTCGAGGATGATTTAATAAGCGTTGGAGGCGGCCGAGGGGTGCCCCACAGGGCAGGGGCGGGTCCCACCCGCGGCAGGGGGCCGCCCCTAGCCTGTGGGCTGCCCTCTGAGTCGCCCTTCTAGCTCCGGTCCTCATTTCTTCAATAAAAAATCCTCGTAAATTTTTATCCAATTCCGAGAATATTTCCAGAATTAACTTTCTGCAATAAAAACAGCACAAAAACAGGGAACTGGCACTGGGCATCTTGTCAATAGGTTAGTTCAATAAAATGCCTTGAAATGATATAATAATGTAGCATAAACATGTAATAATGATAGGAGTCAAGCATGGCATGATAAAAAATTATAGATACATTTGACACGTATCACATGGCTACGAGAGACGTGGGCGGGAACGAGAAGGGCGGCGGGACAAGGCGGGGGAAATGAAATTGGGGGAGAGGGGAGTGGGGGCTATGGAGGATTTCCCGTGTCAATGACAGCGAGGCCCGTCCGTCGGTTTCACGCGCTCAGTTTCGTCCGGCGCGCCCAAGCAGCTCCCTCCGCTGAGGGCGTGGAGTAGGTGTGCCGGACGAGCTATTGGGCCTCGCGGGACGAAACTGGGCTATTGGCACCGCGACTGGGCGCCATTTTTCGTCCGGCACGTCCAATAAGGCTATTGACGGTCCTATTGGCGCCCCGACTGGAGATGCTCTTATATTATTGGAGATTCTAACATCATCAAACATTATGGAGATATAAATAAAACAACTCCAATACCTCACTATTCTGACGTTGTTATTATTCAATCATTTGATTTGAGAGTGTGGGTAGGGGTGCAACCGGAACGGATGAAATTTTTCCGCTACCATTTTTTCTTCTGGTTTGGAGTGGATAGGGTAACGACCGATTGTCGTAGATTCGAATGTGGATATACTAGACAGCAAATGCAAAACAGAAATGAACGGGACGTGGGGCATAAACAAAATTAGGAGAATATTTACGCGCATAAGTAATTCGGCAAACCGTGCAACCAAAAATAATGTATGAAACAAGTTCAACAACATACTCCTAGGATAAATAATTATAACACAGAAATAAATGAATATACATGACCACAAGAACAAAATAGTTTTAAATGGATATAATAACGCAAACACAGGGCCAAGATACCATCAACACATACTTCAATAGCCTAGTAGGACAACAAAGTTATGATCCGTATTCAGCAATGTTTTAATGGAGGAATAATATTAGGTTAGAGAGTTCAGTCAAAAATCAAATTATTTGGTTCAAAATTATGAGTCCATATTGAATTTGGATAAGCCATATTTCTATGGAATTTGACATGTCATCTCTTATATTGTGTATTCGGGTGTGAAATTCAGAATCGGATATTCTTATCCATCGAATTCCTTGAAATAAGATATAGATTGTTTAAAATGGGTTGAGGGGACTATGTGCAGAAATTACTCTATATACCTAGTTACATCCCTATTGGTCCAAAAAGAAAGGAAAACTATGAGCTGGACCTGCACTTTTGCACATACGACCCTGAAACAAATCTAGAAACACAATCGAGTCGTTCGTGTTCCCCACACAAACAAGACGAACTACACGGCCATGCCAACTTCATCGACGTCGTGGATGGACCACTTGGGGCTGGGCCGCTATGTGGTGACCAGGCGGAATCGAAGATCCTCCACTTTGGGTTCGCGTCTGGAGGAAGAACGACCATCAATGCTCGGCTTAGGAGGGTCGCCCTTCGGCCATAGGAAGCAGAGATGAGACGGCTTCTACCATCGAAGATCCACTACAGATGAGCTCCAAGGAATTTTTGCAGTTGGAGATCCCCACATTGTTGGACAGAAAGAAGGCTCGGAGACATCTTCTTCAAGATGACCACCACCATGATGGATAAGCATAGAAGTGGAGGAAGCCAATACTTCCAGATGTATACCACGCTCGAGCGTACTGAGGCTATTGTCATTGAATCCCATCTACAACGACATGATCCACCAAAGGGCAATTTTTTCGGAAGATCATGAATACATGGTGCCGGTGTTGGGTATGAGCACCAACAATGCTAACATCACCCCATACGACATAAAGTCTGCAAAAATCCAAACCCCAAATCTAACCCTACGTTTGTCGGTTGGAATGAAGGCTCGGAGACAACTTCTTCAAGCTAGATCAGCACCACATTAGTGGATAAGCATACAAGTGGAGGAAGACGAGTTACTGTCATTGAAACCCATCTACAACGACCCGATCCACCAAATGACAACTTCTTTTGGTAGATCATGAATACATGTTACTGATGCTGCTTATGAGCACCAAAAATGCTAACATCACCCCATACGACATAAAGGCAGCAGAAATCCTAACCCCAAATCTAACCCTACTACTGATATATACACGGGTGGACCGACCAGCAATGTCGACGGAGAGAAAGAAGAGTGGCGCCGGGAAGGAGAGCCAACTCTAAACGAAGATCGTAAGGAGAGAGAAGTAAAGGGAAATTGCTATGAGAAGATGTGATTAATTATGTTGGGAATATGGTTTCTTCAACTTGTTACGTAGGGATTTTTTTCTATGCAACGAACCCATCAAATTATAGTTAATAATGAAGGACATGAATAAAATGTTTTGACCAGAAAACCTAACAAAAATAAGCGCAGTGCCAAGTAGCAAAGGCGATAGAAGACACCTTATCTGTTAGAATATATCAGTTATAACTCAACATGATGTGCGAACCTTTGTTGAGATATTTATTAGACTCGTGTAAAATATAACATCTGAATGAAGATATTTAAATATACTAAATAGATACAGGCATGTTGCTATATAGACATCTAGGTACATAACATCGATGTTGTAATATAATTACATGAAATCACTCATAGGGAATTAAAACATATATCTTTATGTTTTCAAACAAAAATCACTTATACATTAAGAAAGTCGCAAAGTAATAACGAATTATCCCATACAATATTACAACTTGTACATGTTATAGATCGATTTTGTATGAAAAGGATATCTCACAACTCTTCAAATGTTCGAAGATAATCTCCGGTTGAAAACAATTTGACGGCAATAGTGATGATGAGTAACTAACAAATCGTATTGACTTTTAGGACAACAAAATGAACAAAATTGAATGAATCACAAAAACTAGCTAAAATGTTTTTTGTAGGGATAGCAGGAGAGGGTGTGAAAAATATAATGAATACAAAATTAGTACAAAAGTAATTAAGTTAGAAGTAAGTTCAAGGTATAAAAGTTTATTATAATTTATTTTGCGGAAATTTTTGTCGAAGATCTATATACAAGGTGTATTAAATTTTATAGATTTGGCCGGGGACTTAGCGTCTTAATGAAAGTGGCGCAACAGGGAATTGCGCCAAGGAAACTATGGTGAGCAGTTTTGCATTAAACCTTAACTATGCTCTTGGGATTTGGTGATATTGCCTTGAATTTAACTGTTGTCTTTGTTGATGTTTCAAGCCATCAACAAGAGCCTATCAGCTCTCTCTCTCTCAGGTTATCACTAAGATTGCAAATAAGAAAGAGAATCATGTGTCTTTCAGGACTCCAAGCTAACGTACCTCTTGCAGGGGAGTGCCCTCTGCATAAGTAACCATCACCATATGTATAAACAATCTGCTCTCTCCGGGGTGTGCATTTCATTCCAAACAAAATTTAAATCGACTCTGTGCTATTGCTGACTTGCCTCGGAGGACAGTCGAAGGTCATAATGTTTGTCAACATAGCACCAGATGCGTCCCGGGCCAGAGAGATGCTTTCTTCCCTGAGGTTTGCAAAGAATGTGAACAGGTGCGAGTTGGGGGTGGCAAGGCAGCAGTCAACAGATAACAGGACTCAGAGCTATGGGCGATGACCTGATGTTTTTGTCGTGACCTGATGTACATAACGAGCTGGCTAGCAGGGGAATAGTACAGTTGTGTTCTTTCTATTCCAAACGGGAAGCGGAACATGTTGTGGTCGAAACGTTACAGCTACTAGCAAAAGACGCCACGGGATAGAAAAAATCGACTTTTAGATGAAAAACGTGCGACCCAAATATTGCCCAGATTGTCAATGTAATAGAAACCCTTATATATATTAGTAGTATATCAGTGATCTTTGATGCTGATTAAGCAGATGGCTATACTTTACTTGCCCATCTGATACTCAAGTGATCCAACTGTTACATTCGGATGTGTTCAGGCATTACATGCAAATACAAACATGTTGCTATACGGTACATCTAGGTACATAACATCGATGTTGTAATATATTTACATGAAATCACTCATCGGGGATTAAAACATATATTTCTGTTTTCAAACAAAAATTACTTATACGTTGAGAAAGTCGCACAATAATAACGAATCATCCCATACAATATTACAACTTGTACCTGTTATAGATCAAGTTTGTATGAAAAGGATATCTCGCAACTCTTCACATGATCAAAGATAATCTCCATTTGAAAACAATTTGGCAGCAATAGTGATGAAGAGTAACTAAAAAATCACATTGACTTTTAGGACAATAAAATGAACTAAAAGGAATGAATGACAACAACTAGCTAAAGTGTTTTTTGTAGGGATAGCTGGAGAGGGTGTGCAAAAAAGTTATGTTGAAAAATAGTGAATACAAAATTAGTATAAAATTAAGTAAGTTCAAGTTATAAAAGTTTATTATAAATTTATTTTTGAGATTGCGGAAATTTTATGGAAGATCTACATGAGAAGCATATCTATAAATATTGCGGATATCATCAATCATCAAGGTCACTGGAACGTTCAACAGCAGTACACCAACAAGTCCGAGTGAGGTAGGGGAACGCATAAGCTAGACTACCGGGTGACCTTAGCCCTTTTCAACATAGTTGACAATGATCACATGTTTATATTGTTATGTAAAATCAGAGTTACGAAGATGTTATGATTTTTAGTACTCGGTAAACTATAGTGTCATGGCGTGTGTAAAATTTATTCCAAACTTCACTACCTATCGAGTTCATACATTTATATTGATAGCTAATTATATTGTGCAAACGTCCATATTTATTGTCATATAGTCGCTGCATGTGGATCATACAGTAGCGTCTATATTAATTGTACAAATTATTATGTATTTAAAAATTCATAAAAAAGTATTAGTGGCGTCTATACAATGTGGCAGGTCACCAATTTACACCATACGAGTGTTATGGTGACGTATTTACCAAGAACCCAGTACCAGTCGGACAAGGTCGGCTGTCCCGATCGTGAGGTAGGACCCTGACACGACGACTCAGAAAGAAGGATAAGCACGTTCCCGGCTCCAAAAATCGGGGACGTATCAGGCTACCCCTAGGTCTGCCTCGTTATCACCGCCATCAGGGATGTCAGTAGATAGTAGGTGATCAGTCTCGCGGTACGGTGACAAACACGACGAGACCCGCGCAAAGACGAAAAGACCAGAAGAGCCAATATTGGCACACCTCGGGACCGATTGATGATAGGACATTCCTGATGAAGGCCACGTCGCCCTGGAAAACTACTTGGCGGCGCCGGAAGTATAACGTCAGCGCCCATCTCATCATGGGGGGCAGAGACTTATAGCTCCGCCATGCCATGTCTAGAGGCTGGTGGAGCAGCTCCCCGCTACGACTATAAATAGTCCTTCCCCTCAGTGTAGAAGGCAAGATTCACATGTACTCACACTCTAGAACACACACACACAAGCGCTCCTCAAGATCTCCCACTATATATTCTTCCTACTTGAGGATATCCAACGCAAACCCCATACACACATCACTGGAGTAGGGTCTTTACCAGCGATATTTCTCGGGCTCATATCTTTCTAACAAGATCATGGGTCTCAGGTAGGCCCACAAAGGCAAAGGTGTAGCATTCGGACCACCATGGGTCACCACAAGGGTTGGAACCCCAGGCGGGGCCTAAATGTATCATCTTGGAGTACAAGTCACATCAAGATTGATGCCGGACTTACACTAGTAGGAAATAGCGTAGTAGTGGCGTATTGATTATGAGAGGACTTAGACATAAACTGTTGGATTATGGTGTTATCACTTTACTCCCTAAAATTTCTAGGGAAGATAAAATTACCTAATATAGTCCAAATTGTTTCTTGAGATGCATTTACAAATGGATCACAAAACACTAACCCTGAGGCTTGAGCCTTATTCTACTAAGTTTTTTTTAATATTCGAAAGGATGCCTTTATAAAAAAAATAGAACATTATGGATGGTGTTTTATCCTTGCATGAATTTTGAATTGTACTCATGTTAAGAAACAGTTTGGTATTGTGATTGAGTTGGATTTCGGTAAGTATTATAACATAGTGAATTAGGAATTTATCCTAGATTGTCATAAGTTGAGGGGTTTTGATGAGAAATGGTGCTCTTAGATTAGACATATGATTTATGATGGTAGTATGAGTGCCAAACTTAACAATGAAATGACCCCTACTTCCAAAGTGCAGACGGTTTTAGGCAAGGTGACCCCTTGTCTCCTACTTTGTTTAAGGATTCATACTTATCAAAGTTGTCCAAGAGTCCATCTCTTCGGATGTTTTATTCCAAGATCCGTAATATATTTAGTATGTATCACCTTTTCGGATGCACATATATATACCTTCAAAGTTTCATGAATAAAAGGCATGTTTTGACGCACCGGCTTTGTTTTTCCACATATACCGTAAAACCAATTATTGTTTATCCATGAAATTTGCATGTGCACACATGATATGGACACTTACATGTCTAAATATTTTCATATTTTTTCTTCTAATCGACGATGTCATTGTTTTCCTCCGAGAGCATATGCTCTTGGAAGCCGATTTAAATATGCAGCCTAATACAATTTTGGATGAAAAAATCATTCTAATTTTTTTATGTAGCCATGTAGTCATAGAGGTACTGCAATTTTCTGCCATAAAAATCTAATGTTATTACATTGTATTTTTCCTGTAAAATGGTCAACCCAAAAAGCAAAGAGAGTCTCTTCAAAAAAGCAAAGAGAGCAGAGCAGAGCAGCAATGGTCGTCGATGGCTACACGCCAGCGCCACCCATACCTCTTCCTCCACGGAAAAATATCAGCGAATGGGCCCACCTGTCATCCACAGCAGTGCCGTGCCAAAGCTATTTATTAACTCACGCAAACTAAAGGAATTTTTTTACTACTTCTCCAGCCCACTTCCTCCCCTCCTCCGGCGATGGCCGCCGGTCTCCTCCTCGGCGACGCCACCGCCGCCCCGCGGGCCCACCTCGCCGTGTGCCGCCCGCGCCTCCACCTCTGCAGCTGGGCCCCCAGGCCCTTGCGCACGCACCACGTCTTATGCCGCCTCTCCCGCGGCCGCGCCCGGCGCGTGCCTGCCAGGTTCGCCGCCTCCGCCTCGGGCGGCGGCGAGTATAAGTCGGAGGAGGAGGAGCGGAGGGAGCGGGAGTCGGAGATGAGGCGGCGGCTGAAGGAGGCGGAGGAGATGGACGAGCTGGAGCGCACCGCGGAGGAGCTGCAGAGCCGGGCCTCCGACGCCGACGAGTCCGAGGAGGAGAAGCGCGAGCGCGTACGCCGCGAGCTCGAGAAGGTCCTAAATCACTGCACGCCATACTCAGCTCGTAGTAGCCTTGTTGATTGATTGCCTAGCTAGCACTCACCGCAGCACATGTACACACAGCCACACTGACACAGTGACGCTGCAGAGCAAAACTACTCATTGCTAGCTAGAATTAGTTACTACTTGCACAATGAGACTGAACATCCTGGGGATGTGTTTGCAGGTGGCCAAGGAGCAGGCCGAGAGGAGGGCGACGGCGAAGCAGATGTTCGATCTGGGGCAGAAGGCGTACGGGAAAGGGATGTATGGCCGGTCCATCGAGTTCTTGGAAGCCGCACTCACCATCATGAGCCCCTCGTCCCTCCTTGGTGGTGAGGTAGTATCTATGTTGCACATTTGTACATGTCATGCTATTGGTCTGAGGTTTCATGTGGTCCGGTCACCGTGATGTGTCGAATGTCCGTGCATAAGTCACGCTAGAAAGAAAATGGATGCTACTGTTAGTTGTTAGCCCTGCCAATGTCTTGTGCTGCTGCCTATTCTACATGATGGAGTGACATCAGATGTGTGTGGGTATTAGCTTGTTACGACAAACTTAGGTGTATCCTGCTAAATAGTAGTTTTAGTACGTTAATGAAGGATGGAACCAACACCACTTATAAGAACCAAGAAGATAGCTAGAGCCACGGAGAACCATTAATTATTACAACATTTCATAAATTGTTAGATGTAGGGATATGGATGCGGGAGCACAATGTTGTTAGGTATAGTTGTTTACACGTTGACTACCCTCCAGCTAAGTATGGTGTAAATGGACTCACTAGCAGTTGACACACGTCACTGTCAATATTTATAATTAGAATTGAAATTATTATTCGTAGGACCATGACATATTGGTATAGGAAGTTTGTGCATATGTTTGACCAAGCTGGCCTCATACTGTATGATCAACAAACATATCAGCAGCAGGTGCCACCTGTACCAGTTCACTGATTTCAGCGAGAACCCTTGATCATCGTTGTAAACTATGATGAAAGATCCTGCAGTTGCCTTAGTCATATCTACTACCTGCTCTCATTTCCAGATTCAAATTTGGCTTGCAATGGCATATGATGCCAATAGGCGACACAAGGATTGCATAGCATTGTACAAAAAATTGGAGAAAACACATCCGATGATTAGCATCAGGAAGCAGGCAGCTGATTTCAGGTACATTGCGGAGGCACCCAAGTTGAAGATCTCCAATGACGAGGTGGTCACAATACCACAAATCGGATCTAGCTGGGACTGGTTAGTTATCTCTCTTTGACACTTCACTGTTTCCTTTCACCATCTCTATGCCTGACAGCGACTTTGGTTTCTCTGCATGTGACCGTTGTTTGAGTTGGGTGATGCTTTCTAGCAAAACATGAAAGACCTAAAATGAAAACCCTGTTTGCTTGTCTGTTCACATTGCCTGAAGGAGCCCTTTTGTTTCAGTCATATAATCGCTCTAGCAAAGCTTTAAAGTTCATAATATCTGCTTATTTGGAATTTTATCTGCTTAACTGTATCTATTTTAGAATCCAAACTGGTTGTTTGTTGCTATGCTACTACATGACATTGCATAACCAATAGCTTTATTTTTTCTGCGGTTGCAGCTATAGCCAAAATTTTGAACTCCATCTTTCCATGGCAAAATAATTTTGGGTAGTGAACATACATGAATGCCTGTCCTCATTTTGTGCCTAGTAATTCATCGTGGAATTATTTGTACTGCTGGTTTAAACACTGTGACTGGAGACAGAACCATGACATACAACCCGTGCAAACAATACTCTGCATTCTGCAAGAGGTTCTTGCATGATAGCTACTCTCTGCTGCTAGTTATTCTTCCACTTTGTGCAAGGAAAACCATCTGTCAACTCGTTTCTCTAGATTATCTAATGCGTTACATTTCATCACATTAAATCAGGTACGCCGGAACGTGGAGCGACAAAATCGAGGAGCAAGAGGACAAGAAAAGAAAGATGGTTGCCGCCAGCAGCCAGGCCGAACCCTCGGCGAACGTCTTCGGCAACCTGTTTCTCCTGCGACCGCCAACCGAATGGAAAAGGAGCGATTGGGGGATCATCACTCTGTGGATCGTGTTGATCGGGACAGCGTTCTATCTCCAGAGATGAACATCTCCCGGCAACTCCGAGGGGACAATTCACTATCTCGCACCACTGTGGTCCTCCATGGCTATGGGTGCGGAAACAGGGAGATGCATCTGATGCCACATCTATGACCATCGCATGTAGCAAGGGATGTTAGTGAGATAGTATCGGCACTGGCGAATTGCATTTGTTATTTTACCTGTGCTATCCAGGAAAGCTATACGTACTCTCTTGTGTACTGGCATGGCCCAGAAGATGATCTTCTCCCGCTGAATGTAAATACCAAGTAGAAATGTAACAAAATGCTTACTGTTCTTATATTTATCTCCACATTTTTCGATGATTTATTGTAAACTGCAAACAAAAAGAGGCGGGTGGACATATGGGTAACCTGCAAGAAGTTGAAAACTAATGTCATTTTTGTCCAAGCAATCCGTGATCTTCTTCCATTCCTTATTCAGCAACTTACGGTATTGAATATGAATGCCCAAATAGCGAAAGGGGTATGAATATGAATTCCTTATCCAGCCTCACAGCCAAACAGTTGTTTATATTGTTTTTCTTCTTCCTTTGCTTTACCAAGAAAGAAAAATTCTTTTTTTGACAATTTATCTTAACGTCAAATAGTTGCTCGAACATATATAAAATTAGATTCATATTCATAGTCTTTTCGATGTCATGTTTCATGAAGATAATGGTAGAGTTTCCTTTTTTTAGATGTCATGTTCCATGAAGTTATCATTAAATTTTAAATATCATGTTGAAGGTGAAACTTGGCAATCCAATCACACTACACCGATGAAAACCCTTTCATGCGTAATGTCTGTTGGTGAAATGACCACTTAACTTTATCTTAAGCCTTTTCGAAATCCATCTTAAATATTACTATCCATGTTTTTGCGATGGAAATCATGGATTGTCTCATGGAGGGCGGCCACCCTTTTTAGGTTGTTTCAGCCCGGCATGAAGGTGTTTACGTGGGTCTGACAACATTATGCATGATACACGTTATACAATTGGTTCCTAGTTTTGTACAAATCTTATAACTAGGATTTAGGAGAGTAGGTAGAAATTGGATTTGCATGGATTTATCGTTTCTTGGGTAATAGTTCTTGCTTATGATATGTGTATCATGTCATACATAAGTAATCAATGTCTCGTGACCTTCAAAAAGTTAGAAAATTGTATATGCTCCTTTAAAATGTAATTTAAACTTTCTGGAGTCATAGGTATATCGTACTATCAAGAGGGACACTTAACAAAGCAAAATGAAAAGGGATACTTGCAAAATTTCATAAAACATTTCCTTTAAAAATCACTAAAAAAATCTCAACTAAATATTTTATACTCCCTCCGTTCCATAATATAAGATGGTTTAGGACTTTTCCACATTCGTATTTGTACCACATGTATCTAGACATGTTTTAGTGTATGTGTTCACCCACTTTCCATTCTTTTAGTCTGAATCTAGATAACCTGTGAAACATCTAAAACATCTTATATTGTGGAACGGAGGGAGTACTTTTTAGGTACCTCCGGATGTTTTCATCCCGGTACCTCCGACCATGTGAGTTTGAGAGACTGAAGGAGGCATGTTTCTTACGTGTCTATGTTTCTGCCGGCACTATTCAGTGATGTATGTTGTCGGAACCTCGAACCCATCATAAACTATGTCCAGGGAAATCTACTATATATGGACGACACGTCTGAGTCAACTCCAGTCGGTATCAGGGACTTAGCAGTTTTCTTTCCAACTCTATTCTTGAGGGTGTTATGTTAGATTCAGTACTCCTGAGGTGATTCGCATGTTGGTAGGTGATTTACTTTCCGAGGATATAAAATAGCCATTAGAATCTATGGTACCTTTTGATCACTTTGGTTTGATACCTCCAACGATTCTGCCTTTAATTCACACTTGACACATGCCCCGCACTCTAGGTTTAACCATTCGGTACTACTCCGTACAAGGCGAGCTACTCTTTTCTGTAACTATCAGTTTTTTTTTTACTTTTGCCTATAAACAACTACCCACCATGAAGGCAAAAATGAATGTTTATCAAGAACTATTCCAAATGTTTTTAGAGAGAAGAGAAGCTCCAACTTGTTTCACCTTTACTCTATTTCTCATCACCTAGATCTAAAACGTCCACTTCATATTTGTGAGATCTAGAGTGTCTTTTGAAGCCATACCTTTGTGCTATATTTGGGAGGGTTTCAAAATCAAAGTGCTAGCTAGGTGTTGTTACTTTTGGAGGGTGTGCGCCTCATAGATGGCCAGATATTCACTTGGAAACCTTCGTGGTGCTTCTGGTCCTTATATATGCACACCTGTTGGTACTGAAGATGCTCATGGCTGATGCATCACATCGATAACCTTTTGGATCCATCATCAAAGCGTTGCATGCAAAAGCAGCATGCACCTAGGTAAACATTCAAGGACAATGTTCCGTAACTCCTCGGAATAACAGTGGCCATTCACATAAGCACCGGGCTCATTACCGGTTTGATGCACCTAAGGCCTCAACCGGTTATACCAAGTGTTCAACCCGGTTCAACCCGCCATTCTTCTTTCTATCTCCTCATAATCTTTTGAAAAGATTTGCTGTAAAATATGTACCTAGTTGAGCAAGCAATTGAGGTTCAAATCCTTTCCTAATGTATCATACCCCCTCTTTATGGTACCCCTATACTCAATGTATATCTTTGAAACACTAGAACTAGTGAAAAGACTATCAAGAGTTTTCAGCTTGAAGTCACATGTTTCTCGCTTCATTTTGAGGGGTCGACATCCATAAGGGTTAAACCAAATCCATGGGACTATGAACCTGCATACACTCAGTGTAATCATTGGTCACTTAATCATTTGTCATTAATCATAAAAAACTACAAGGGAGGGCACTAGAGGCACTTTCGGTCAATACATTATTCTGAATGTATGCCCCTTTTAATTATTGTGGGTAAACAACACTGGCAACAACCAATTAGAGGAGCCGACGACCCACCTTTGTCGCTCCTTCTCCCCATGCCATCTTTCACAAAGTGTTGTCCTGCATTTGAAACCTGTGTTGTTGGAGACGACTTCATGGAAGGAGGCCGTCCACTCCGTCCCATGCACCTCGCGGGAGGGCACCTCTTCGGTGATAAACATTTTCTAGCTTGCTAGACATAATTGGGGCATATGCCTGAACAAACATTTCCTAAACGTGTTGCATTGTAATTCCATGGGTTTATGACCCTCAACTGCGAAAAGTCCTTTTCTCTCCCAAGATCGAGTTATCTTCTATTTAAAAAAATCAAAAAAAAATTTACATGTTAAAAAAGTGAAACAAAATCCTGGACGTAGTCACCGGTGCACCATACAAGCATGCAAAATCACAATGCAACATTCTCTGTATTACGGGCTACACAAACATGACAAAAAATAATATAATTTTGGAGATTTGAAAGTGTGTATAGTGGGGTACACACATTTGTTATTTTTGTGCAGCTCAAAATATAAAGTTTTTCTGTGAAAGAAAGGAAAAATGAGAGCAAAGAAGGCCCATTCTAGGCAGGCGAAGCTGGCCGGGGCAATTGGGAAATCGGCCCAGCACGGTGGCGAGACGACACGCCGGCCGCATTTCCGGGTTGGACCGACCAAAGCAGCGTCCGTAACCGCAAAACCCCACCTTCCCTTTCCTTCCTCTCGCTCCTCCCCCTGCCTCCTTCGCCGTGCTCTAGTCTAGAACCTCCCACCAGTTCCCCTCCCCTCCCCTCTAGGGTTCAGCGCCCGAGCTCGCCTACTCCAGCAGCAGCAGCAGCAGCAGCGCTCCGGGAGCTTCGCGCGGCGGGGGCGATGGCCGCTCTGCCGGCCGTCGCGGCGCTCGCGCTGGCCCTGGCCGCGCTGCTCTGCGCCTCGGCGGTCGCGGCCACGGGCGGGCCCCACATGGCGGACCTCAGCGTGCTCCTGCCCCCGCGCATGACCAGGCCCGTCGAGTACCGCCTCGTCGGCGGGGACGGCTGCTTCTCCTGGTACACGACTGCTCCTCCCGCCCTCCTCTCCTCGCCCTCGTTTTTCTCGTTTTCCCCTTGCTGCAAGCCGCGCGCTGCTTTGCTTTGCTCGCTCGATCGGGATGTGGTGGTGCCGCGCGCCTCGCAGATGCTGCGTTTGGTGCGCGGAGAGCGAGTGAATCTGTGGTGGTTCCCGTGTCGTGATTCGTTGGATGCGCTTGCTTGCTGCTTGCTTCCGGTTGGGAGGGGAGTGGGGAGTGTGGCTGAACCGATTTAGCTCAAGGGTTTGGGCTCTAGGTATGCTTGGAGTTGACTGATTTCCATAGTCTCGTGATGATGCAGTATTACTACTACTCGGATTAGCCTAAGGTTGGAAGGTGTACTGTGTTTCTACTATGTTGTAGCATCTGCACATGTGTACACATGCTTGTAAGAACCAATGTGGTTGTTGTTCCCTACTCGTATGGAACTTCTGTGTCATTTGCACATGAATTTAGGACGTAGCAAGGTGTTTCATGATTCTTCTGTGTGTATGATCTGTATCCTGTTCTAGAATTGTATTTTATGATTTGTAACTGTTCTGGAACCATACTCCAGTCCCTTGTATATGGGCCCCCTGTTATTTCCCCAGTTTACAGTCTGAGGAGGTTATTTTTATGTTTACAGGTCACTGGATCATCATGATATTATATCGGTCAAACCAGAGTACAACGACAGTAGCAAATGCTCGACTAGCGCTCGGTTGGCATCGATCGCCCCTTACAGCGGCCGGAAGGAGACCTCTGTGTACGCTACCGATATCATCAGCGGGGTCACCATACACTGCAAAGTATTCGTCGACAAGATTTCCAGGATCAGGATCTTCCATCACTCTGTTAAAATTGACCTGGATGAAATTGCCACATTGCGCGTTCATGCCTTTGATGACGAAGGTTATCTTCATGTAACCCTTCCCGTATTTGTGGAGAACAATAGCCACTGTAGTAATAGAAAGAGCCGTTACCCTGCTCATGCGCTCATTAAAAGTACTTTTAAAAACCGTGATATTGCGTTTGCATTAGTGAACCTAGCTTGCGCATTGTGGATGGGGCTTCCATGTTCTTATTGTTTGCTCAATTTTCCAAATATCCATGAAGTCAATTCGATGTGATTAATAAGTACCCTGGTACATCTGTATGTTATTTTTGGTTAGTTAGTTCTTATATGCACCATTAGAATTCTCTAGACTAATGCTTCTCCTCTTTGTTTGAGTTTCTCCTGATATTTGTTCTCAATAATTGCCGCTTCTTTTCCTTGCTCTAAAAATTGCTAGTGGAATAACTAACAGCATAGTTTAATTAGCCATCTCCCCCATCAGATAACTTCTAATAATAGTGTTTCTATGCTGGGCTGTAACTTGTTTGCTCTCCTTTTGATTCAGAAAATGTGTTCTCTACGCTGGTGGGATTGCAGTTTATGTGGCAGCTTACCCCGGCATCGCTTGATAACAGCAATCATCATCTTGCTCATATTCCGCTGAAAGAAACACATTTAAGTGACTGTAGTGGTTTTTGTGTTGATATGGATGCGCGGTTTGAGCTTGAAGACAGGGTATGCAATTATATTTACACATTATCTTGTTTTCAGATTAACTCTACCAGTATTCAGCTAAGTATGAAAAAATACATGCTCTGAATTCTGTTGCTATACATTTTTGCAGAATCTTGGTTCTGATTTCTTTGTCGTGAAGGGTGTTGGCATTGGCCATGAGGCTGTTAGTGCTCAGTTATTTGAACCACAGTTTGAGCATGTGAGTGACACTATCACCTTGACTGTTGCTGAGGCTATGTCGCTAGAGCCCCCTTCACCCGTCCTTGTAACTCTTGGTGTTTCCATAAATTTCAAACTCAAGATTTTTCGAGAAAAGGTTGCCCAAGGTACTCTCTTACATGTTGAGTTCTCAGACATCTAATTATCTGTATGTAGATAATATACCTTAACCGGTTTCATTCTAGTCAGAAAGTACACTGTGGTGTTATCTTGTATAGAACAGACCAGAAGGGAACCACAATTAAAAAATAATTATGCTGCACTTTACATATAGACGATTTACATACAACGGATTTCTATATTCAGGAGAATGGAATGAAACAAATTAAATTGTTCAGATGTTTGCACTAAAATCACCAGTTTTAGATGCTGCACTCTGGTTTAGTGGCATGTTTCTTTAGTATAATTTGTACTACCTCTGTTCTAAAAAGGCTTATATTGTGGAATGGAGGGAGTAGAAAGTTTCTGCCCAATTTTTTTTCAGATGTCTGCCAATGAAAGCTAACAGATCCTCTCCCTTTTTGTAACCTTTTTAGTGGTTAATCTACCATCACAATACCATCTTTGGCATGTGACGAACTCTTCTGTGGCCCAAGTGGATAGTTCTTTGGGTGTTGTACATGCTTTGAGTCTGGGATTGACAAATGTTGTTGTTGAAGACACAAGGGTATCTGGCCATCAACAAGTATCGTCTCTACATGTTGTTATTCCGCGGACACTCTTCCTTTATCTAGCTCCAGTTATTGATGATTCTGATCATCTTCATGGTATAACAAATATTCCATCCTCGGAAGCGTGGTATGTTTTTCCTGGTAAAAAGTACATGGTTCTTGCGAAAGCTTTTGCAGAGGGATTTGATACTAGAGAGATATTCATTACAAAGGTACTATTCATCCGACCTAACATATTTGATTCCTTGCTCTCTTTATTTGTCACTTACAATTGGACACACTGATAATATACACACGATGATTTGATCTGAATGAATGTCCTTGCATAATTCTTACAATGGTTAATTCAAAATGGCTAAATTGTATTTAGTTTAATAAATAATAATAAAAACATTGAGCAGCAGACACCAGTACCCTTTGAAATTTGCAATTAACAAAACAACTGCGAACACACCTGCCAGAGGCAGGCCTTCAATGCGAGTGAGCACCATCGCTCCTAGCCAATTGAGCGAGTTCCATTCTTTAAAACTGCATTTATATGCTTCTGTTCTTTGAAGTAAATTATGTGGCATGTGATGTACAGCAAATTAACGTAACATTGCTTTAACCTAAATCGACCTGTATACAATCACACATGTGGGTACTCTGTTTTTTTTTTTTTACTTGGAGGTACTCTGTTACACTGATTAATATGTATTTTCAACATATCAGCATGCCATAAGTGCCAACCTCTAGATGCATTTTCCATGATAAGTTCACTCCCATGGTTCATGCAGATTAATGCAGTCATGGATGCTTGCACCAGCATAAGTGCATATTCACATCAAATAATTGCATATTCCTCACTCTTGTGCACGAAATTTAAATTGTCTTCAGTATTCACACCTTTAAATCCTGTTCATCTGACCTTGATACATGATACCCAAGCATCCTTCAGTACATGCTTCTGTATATTATGTCACTAGAGGAATGTATGGAGATGGAACGTCACTTGCCTCATTTTGAGCCAATGTTAGCAGTTTGGTTATGGACATGATGTTTTTATTTTTGGTCATATACTACATGGAATGTTATTTGTTTGTTCAACAATACCCTTATTTTTTGTTGGTAGGAGAACAATTTTAGATTGGAGAGCAGCACAGCGGAATTCTGGAACTTATCGTGGGTTCCGGACAACTCTGTAGTGCATACTTCTAGATTGCTATCCCCCATTTCCCAGGGCAAAGGTCATTTGGTTGCTTCGTTATCATACCAAGCAGAGGCATCTGGATCAGCAAAGGTACATTTCATGCATATTCATGCTATTGCTGGCTTTCTTCTCGGGGTGGTGCTAACTTGTATGCAAAGATCACTAGCTGGGTGTTGGCCATTCATCACTCGTCCATAAAGGTTTCTGATTGCCTGATTGACACATTCCATTTTAGGTTCTTAAGCTGCTGCAAGAAGTTAATGTATGTACGAAAGTGAAGGCAACCTGGGATGAAGGAACGGAGAACTCCAATATTATTCACGTACCATGGGTTCCTGGAGTTTATCAGGAAGTCGAACTGATGGCAGTTGGAGGTTGATTGGCGTGACATCTTCATAGTCTTAACCCACTTTTGGTTTGTAAATTGATTTGATTGATATTTTTTTGTACTCAACTGAAGGTTGTGGTAAGACGATGGAGGACTACAAGTTATATTCGTCTGATGAAAGTGTTGTTTCTGTGTCTGATTCCCGTACCGTCCGTGCTAGAAAGCCTGGTCAAGCTGTTATCAAAGTAGTTTCTGTCTTTGATTTCCTTAATTTTGATGAGGTATGTGAATATAAACTTTCCTTTGCATTGCCATTCTAATTATTTTAATAAACTACTGGTTTCTACTCATCTACTTTGAATATGTAAGTTCAACCTTGAATCATTCATGCAAAATATGCGCTTTCAGCATGATTTGAAGAGTGGTGCCATGATCTTGCACTCGCTGGAAATTATATTTATTTCATTTTCCACTAGTACTGAGCTTACCTGGGATCTGCGAGATTTATACTTCTGTTTTAAACTAACAACTTTGAACTTCAGAAAGACTGGGCTTTGCCTTATCTTTTACTATAGTTCCTTTTATGAGAGACCTGATGCATGAAAGTTTTCTTACTGAAAAGCCATCTTAATAGCAAAATAGATTGAAATAATCATTTATGACAACAACAACAACAAAGCCTTTCAGTCCCAAACAAGTTGGGGTAGGCTAGAGTTGAAACCCATAAGATCTCGAAACCAAGTCATGGTTCTGGCACGTGGATAGCTAACTTCCACGCACCCCTGTCCATGGCTAGTTCTTTAGTGATGTTCCAATCCTTCAGGTCTCTCTTAACGGACTCATCCCATGTTAAGTTTGGTCTACCACGACCCCTCTTAACATTCTTAGCCCGCTTTATCCTTCCAATATGCACCGCCGCTTCTAGAGGCCTACGTTGTATATGTCCAAACCATCTTAGACGGTGTTGGACAAGCTTCTCTTCAATCGGTGCTACGCCAACTCTTTCACGTATATCATCATTCCGCACCCGATCCTTTCTTGTGTGGCCACACATCCATCTCAACATGCGCATCTCTGCTACACCTAGTTTTTGGATATGTCGCCTCTTGGTTGGCCAACATTCTGCGCCATACAAGATCGCAGGACGGATCGCCGTCCTATAGAACCTGCCTTTTAGCTTTTGTGGCACTCTTCTGTCACAGAGGACGCCAGAAATAATCATTTATGAATAGGATGAAAATTGTTGCTACTATGGAAACAAACATACCGCTATACCTGTAGCAAGGATTACGAGCCGACGAGTCGATCTGGGGTAGCGACTCGTAGACTAGTCATGACTCATGTAGACTAGTCGACATGAGTATACAGTAATATGTAGACTACTAGTAGTCTAATACTAGCAATCAGATTTGCAATAGAAGGCTGGGGACATGGGAGAAATCTGGGCAATTCCATACAATGGCCAAGGTCTTGCTCAGTTTTGGGTTTTACAGGGGAAAACGAAAGCTTGATCTAGGTTTTCAGGTGGGGCAGTGCCAATATTGAAAAAAAAAATGAAACGCAGGGCCAATTTTGAGTCGATAGACTCAGGAGGGGTGACTAGTCGAGACTAGTCATGACTAGTCGATCGAGTCGCTCGACTCACCCAACTAGTCGAGTCGACACTTTGAGTCGACCTCCAGGTTGCGACTCGTCGACTAGTCATCGACTAGTCGCGACTAGTCGTCCTGTAGCCAATGAAAGGCAGATTACAAAACCTTACTGATGGGTGTATAGTTGTTGTATGTAAAAGCATTATGTAAGAAATGAATATTGTTAACATTCCTCATGTGTACATCACTGATGTTCAATACTTTAATCAAATAATATATGCACTGTGCACTCATTATCTTTCAAAATTTTTTGTCTGAAGCCTGTTCTTCTTGGCCTAACAAACTTCAAATTAGAGGATACACCTAATAAGTCTGTTCGCGTCCAGCATGAATTTTGCATCTTATTTAGCAGTCAATGCATCTTCATAGAGATGCAAAAAATACCAACTAACTGTTCGATCTATCTTTTCGATGTAGTACCCAATTGCACTAGTTCTTGCACAAAAACACCACTCACATATGCTATTTGCATACGCATGCAGTTGTAGAGATGCAAAAAGTACCAACCAGCTGTTAGACTATCTTTTCCATATAATATTGCAGTACCTATTTGCACTAGTTCATGCACGACAACACCACACTCGATATCCTATTTGCACATACATGCAGTCATGTGGTCCAATCACTTAATATGCCTATTTTGTGGTCGGTATTTTTTTTATTATGCTTGTAGTTTGATTACGTTCTTCCATTTCGTGATATTGAGGGTATGTGTTTTCTTCTGTTCTTTTACGAGTGAACTTTCTTCTGTACAACCTTATTAGTCCATTTATACACATTTTTTTTAAAATCATCTTCATTTAAACAAGTTATTAGTCAATTTTTGCAGCTCATTATGTTTGCTTGATAACGCAGGTCATTATTGAAGTATCCACTCCTTCAGCACTGGCTATATTGCCAATCTTTCCTGTGGAGGTTGCTGTTGGAACACAACTTCATGCTGCTGTGACATTTAAGACATCAAATGGTGATTAACATGGCATGGGATGTCTATTTAATGATCTGAGAGCACTGAACAGTTCATTTATTTGTTTCTAAGCTATTTTGTTTGTTCTAATAACAATTTTTGATGTTTCTCTTTGCAGGACACTCATACTCGAGATGTGATTATTTCAATGCTTTTATAAGGTGGAGTCTACTATCTGAAAATCAAACCTTTGAAGTTGTTGACACAGCTGAGGCTTTGAGCATTGAGGCCTTAAAACATCATGCTGGTTCTTGGACACAATATGGCAATCCTTGTGCTTGGATATCTCTAAATGCATCTGCTTCTGGTCGAGCCACAATAGTTGCAACGTTTTCCTCAGAGTCAGAGTCCTACCTTGAGACTTTTAATGTGCCTATTTTTCTGAAGGCTACTTCAAAAATATCTGCATATCATCCTCTTCTGGTTCTCCAAGCAGGAAATGGAAACCAGTTTGGTGGTTACTGGGTTGACTTATCTAGATTACACAGTGATATCCAGAATATGGGTAACAACTCTCCCATGGAGCTGTACTTGGTTCCTGGATCAACCATGGATGTTCTTCTCTTTGGAGGGCCTGAAAAGTGGGACAAGGTGGTTGATTTTGTCGAAACTGTAGATGTTGTTGGCGAACCCACTGGCTCTACTGCTGTGCAAAAAATATCTAGTGGACTATACCGAGTTTCTTGCCAAAGCAAAGGGAACTTCGTAAGTAGTTTTGATGTTTAAACTTTCAAATTCAGTTGATTCCTGTCAATTGTTATGTTCACATGCATTTCCAGTTATGCACTACACGCTGCTGCCAGTTGATTCAATTCTAATGCATCGCCTCCTAGCTGAATATGTTTTGTATTTTTTCCCATAGAAACTGCTGTTCTCACGTGGAAACATGATTGGAAAAGATCATCCCGTGCCTGCTGTAGCCAAGTCAGAGTTATCAATTGTTTGTGACTTACCATCAGCAATAACATTGATAGCAAATGAAAATGGTACTACCATCTTTTTATTGATATTCCAGTATGATTTATAAATTACAGTAACTTCGTGATGAATACGTTTTACTATCCCATTCGGTAAAGCTTACTTTTCCATTTTTGACACTTCGACAGAAAACCGGCTTGATATTTTGGAAGTGGCAAGCAAAGCTGACCGTAGCCCAAGCAGACTGCAATTATCTCCTGTTGTAATCTCAAATGGAAGGAGCATCCGTCTGGCTGCTGCTGGTGTACATGGAAATGGAAGATTTTTTGCCAATTCGTCCTCTCTTGGCCTGAGATGGGAAATCACTGAATGTGAGGGACTTGCTTACTTGGATCAAAACGAAGATGCTGAAACTTTAGATAAGTCATCTTGGGAGAGGTTTCTTGTCCTACAGAATTCAACAGGACTGGTTAGTATGGCTGACATGACAAACTCTTAGTTTTTAATTTCCAGTAGCACTAATATTTTGCTGAGCAGTTCACTTCTATATATATATGAGTAACAGTGCAGTGGTTTCCGATATGTAGAAGATCTAAGTAAGAATAGTATGTCCTTCATCTGGTTTAAACTTGATGTATAAATTAACCTTTTTTTATTGTTTGAACTTCCAGTGCACTGCCCGTGCTACAGTCATTGGCTTTTCTTCAAGAATTTCTAGCCAAACCCGTGAGGAACACTTGTTTCTTCGAAGCGCACATGACAATCTCACAGATGCTATTCAGTTGCAGGTAATCATACAAGATTTCTTTTCGGTTTGATTATTTTCCTTGATTTAGCTAAAGCGTGTATCTACTCATTTTTGGATTTCTCAGATTGTTTCTTCCTTAAGAGTCATTCCGGAGTATGTCTTGTTAGTTTACCGTCCTGAAGCACAGGTATGTAATGGAAACTCTAAATTATTTGCATAATTAAATAAATCACCAAATTTTAACCATGTACTTATGTTCTGATGTATTTGTGCAGGAGACCTTAGCTGTCAGTGGTGGTACATGCTTCCTAGATGCCTCTACCAATGACACACATGTGGCGCAAATAGTTCAACATCCAGGGAAGGCCCTATGTTCCCAGTTGGTTCTCGGTGCTAGAGGCTTAGGCAGTGTTGTTGTTACAATTCAAGACATTGGCCTTTCTCCTAGAGTAACGACTAGCTCTCTGGTATATTCCTTTGCTGCCATTCTTCCCTGATTTTCTCAGTATTCATTTTGCTTATGTCAACCAAGTGCCTTTTGTTGGTACTTAGTGTTTGCCATGTTTAACCTTTTTTTATTGCATGTGGTGTTATATGCTGTTACAGGTTAGAGTTGCAAATGTTGACTGGATTCAGATACTGTCAGAAGAGCACATCAGCATCATGGTACAGTGATATGCTTTCTTTGTTGCAAGCCTTTTTTCCATAAGAGGTTTATTTCCATTGACACCTTATTTTGTTTCTAGGAAGGAACCACAGAAGAATTTCAAATTTCAGCTGGAACCCAAGATGGACAAGTCTTTGGAGATTCTCAGGTCCTTGCTGGTGCCACTATGCATTTATGCTTCAAAAATTTCGCTGTTGATTTTATATGCTAGTGTTAATTAGTGCACTCTTTGGTTTTGAAAATTTACATTCCTTAATTTGGACACTATGGTAATAATAATATCAAGTTACCTTTACCTTTCGCCGAGCAAACTCAAAATTTTGGTTCTTTGTAGTATTACTGCATATCCTCTTTATCTTTGCACTGACAAGCTTTTATTCAATCGGCTACGCAAGATCCCGATATTTTAAAATCTCATGTTATCTTGTCTGTCCAATCCTATCACTACAGTTGTCATATGTTCTTATTATCCTTTTCCTTTTTTCCAAACTTTGTAATATGTCAACTAATTCCACTTATCTGCCTCCTGTTGGCCCTCCATACATTTGATTATTACAGACATATGCCGTCTCTGGGGGTAATATGACCTCCTCATTTACACCTTAACAAAGCCAAATGTGCAGTGTTGCTGTTTCTAGGACATGGTCAATGCGTTCTGTATTCAACTATCACTTAATCGTGTATTCATTTTTAGTGCACATCATGTAATTAAATCAATTAGTACAAGCTAGATATGTATTAGTTCATCACAGAGTGCTGCATAGTGTAGAGACACAAAATATGTGAATCTCAAAGCAGGAACTAGTGTTGGATCTAGGGGCGGTAGATACCCTGGGGGGGTAGAATATTTGGTCTCTTGGTTATTAATTATCACTGTCACCTGTCTTTCCAGTTTACCAATTTCCTTCTTTGCAGTACAAGTACATGGGAATTGAGGTACATCTTGGTGATGAAATTCTGGAGCTTATTAATCCAAGCGAGTCGCTTGATGGACCAAAATTTTCAACTAAAGCTGCAAAAACTGGGACGACATCACTTTATGTAAGTTCTTTTGCGGGGGATCTCTTATTCTCTTTATGTAAGTTGACAGTAGATATGTTGTTGGTTTCAGATGCTTATTGATTGACAGCCCTCATTATGTTTCCAATTTTCAGGTTAGTACTAAGCAACACTCTGGGCAAAGAGTTTTGAGTCAAGTTGTGAACGTGGAAGTGTACAAACCACTGCAAATACATCCTGAGTACATCTACCTCACACCGGGTGCCTCTTTTGTGGTAATCATTAATATTGGCCCCTTTCTAAAATTAATGGCAGGGCACATCTATGTAGGCCTGGTTTGGTAGCGAAGTATTTCCTAAACTGAAGTATTGCAAAACCAAAGTATTCCAACGCCTGGCAAGCAAATACTTGAGTTTTGGCTAATACTTCAGTTTCGAAAAAAGAGGATCGGACCTCTTTCTTCAATACTTAAAAAAACTACAGTTTTAAAACCATATTATTTATTGGATCCAGACAACTTAAAGTATTTAATACTTCAGTATTTTCAGAAACCGAAGTATTCTATGTATACTTCAGAAATACTTTGATGCCAAACGGGGCCTTATATTTCCTCAAGGCTATGTTTTCTCGGGGAGATTGGACCCCCCCCCCCCCCCCCCCTAATCATGCAGAAATCTGACAATTGAACTTTTAACAGTTAAGAGTCCGACGTTCCAACTTCCAAACTGGTCCTAAACTGCTAGCATTTGTAGTTTGTCATCAATATGATTTAGTTGTACTTGTGTAAGAAACAAATGGGTCATGTGTGCTTTCTTCCTTCTCTTTAGCTTTCTGTGAAAGGTGGTCCAAAGATCGGAGTTTCCATCGAGTACACAAGTCAGAATGTGCGGGCATTGGAAGTTCAAACTGCTACTGGAAAGCTGTCTGCAAAGACTGTAGGAAACTCTGTAAGTCATATGTGGAGTCATTTTTGTACTGTACTACATGCATGTGTTTTTTGTCACTATTACAGTTTACGTCATAATATTTTGTTCATTTATAGCATCTTGCTTTTGAAGCATTCTATTTAACGCTTGAACGTGCAATTCCCATCAAGTTATGGGTTTGGATACATTTACATTTTTACTAAGCTATGCACCATTAGACTGTACGTGCAGCTGTTTTGGCAAATGGAGGCACAGTCATTTGTGAAGCTTTTGGAAGAGTTGAAGTGGGTATCCCAGTGGCTATGATATTGAGTACCCAAAGTGATCGTCTTTGTGTTGGCTGCAGCATGCCAATCTACCCTTCCGTGCCTAAGGTGTGCTTAGTCCCTTATTTTTGTCACGAATGTTGTACTTCTTATCTAACGTTCCATATGCTGCCCAGGGAGATCCATTTTCCTTCTACGAAACTTGTCGAAGTTACACTTGGATGATAGCAGATCAGAAGGTCAGAATATTCTTTGTTCCCATTGTATGAAATCTTAAAGTACCGTGCACTAACAAACTATTGTACCTTAGGTGGCGGCGTTCCAGTCAGCTATATCTTTGCAAAATGGACCCGATCAAGCCCTATATTTGGAAGGAAAAAACTATCCATGGTTATCAAATGGAAGTAGCAATTCTTTTATCAATCATGTGATTGGAAGGTACTGCTTGGATAATATATTGAATTGTCCATGGACTGCTTATGTGTACAGTGCTAAATTCAGTGCTCTAACTTTTTAAACCTTTATGGAGGAGAACTTTTTTTTGTATTGTGTCTCATATTAAATGGAACTAGTCATCATTCTAAAAAGTAATATGCCAATCGTCAAAGATACAACACTTGACAAAAACTACTAAAACCTATCTTAAAAGTCTTTCTGTTTATGCTTTCTTTTTGTTCTTGTACAACTAAAATGGCTTGGTTGGGACACATAAAAGAACGCTCTCATATAATAAATAGGATAGCAACAAGTGAGTGCTAATTTGTTTTTTCTTGTAACAGATTTGCAGGGAAAACCAAAATTTCTGTTTCAGTTAAGTGTGATTTCTCGCTGCATGGCAGTTCTGGATCTGTATCTTATGATGCCTCCAAGACAATTCTGGTCATACCAGACCCTCCCCTTGCACGCGGACTTCCTATAACATGGCTATTACCACCCTTTTATACTACAACAGACCTTTTACCTAGATCAGTTAATTCATTTGGAGAACCAGACTCACATGACCTGGAGAGTACTATTGGATATTCTCTGTTAAGGAGCAGTGGTCGAAGTGATCCTGCTATGCAGAACGCCAACGTTATTGATGGAAGTAAAATTAGGACTGGAGAATGCAATACAATTGATTGTATTCAGGCAAAACATCACTCAACTGGCAGAACAGAAATAGCATCATGTCTACGAGTTGCTGAGGTCAGAAAGACTTGTATCAGTTTGTTTAAGCTTTAAATCATATATTACTAGATATAACTACCAAGATCTTTATTTTGGAACATTGCTGTTTCCATTATTTGTCTGAATCACGTCTTCAATATTGCCCTTGATACAACTGATGTCATTTAGGAAATAAAATCCATTTGATACTGATATCGTGAGATTAATAATCACCTTTTCCCTACATTTCTATGCATTTTAGTCAGAATTTTCTTGATCCTGATGATGTGATCATTATTGTACAGGTTGCACAAGTACGAATAGCTGCTGCAGAATCATCAATCCAGATAGCCTATCTTTCTGTAGATGATAAAGTTGAACTGGATGTAAAATATGCTGATGAATTAGGTAGATCAATAATGTATTTATCAGTATCAAATGCTTAACTTATACTTTGACATAGTAATCTCATTTTAACCTCTTCCCCCTCCACCAGGTTATATCTTCCATGAAGCACATGGAATAGCACCTGTAAAGATCGAAACAAACTATCCTGATGTCGTGTCAATTTTCATGCCCAGAGATGGGAATGGGACATATGGCGCCCATCAACGTTTTGTGCTACAGGTATTCGATGCTTGCTGAAACTCAAGCTATAAGTTTTCAGCATTGTGTATGTTGGGGCCAAGGGTTTCTACATCTGCATCCTATAAGGGTTTCTTGTTAGGGTTAGTTCTGATTCTGTGCATCTTGCCCATCAACATCACAAAAAGAGGAAGGGAAAACCCACACAACCTATAAGTGTTTCTTACTTGTAAGGCTTAGTTCTGCTTAACTCTCGAGTATCGTGAGTTGTGACAAGAATAGGAGTTCAAGATTGAGCATATTTCTGTTTAATCTTTTATGCAATCTGCTTTATGTTTTGTTCTTTTTTTGAAGGCGAGAAGTCATGGAACAGCTCTTATAAGGTTACACATCAGGCATCCATCTAGAAAATCAGATTTCATAATGGTAAGGTTGTTTGTTTCTAATCTAAAGTCTTGATAATTGTGGATTTATAGCTAGCTAGACTTGTGCAGAAGGTGGGTTATTTTGTCATTTTTACCACATGGCATAATTATGTGGACCGTCTATTTTGTATGCCCGAAGCACCTAAGATAATACTACATTTCAGAATAAATGCCTTTTGAGGAAATCAAGAGAATCAATGCAATATTTCTAATCTACCCCTACTTTAATGGTTTGGAAGAGGTTAATTAGTTGTAGCATTGTCATTCACATTAACTCTTATATTTACTGATTCCTTGATCTGTGCACATGGTGGAGTGAAACAGAGGGAATAATTACAGTGCCATGGAACAACATGAGCAAACATGCAGTTTTTGTTGGTTTTATTTTGATTGGATGTGCAATTGTGCACATTGAAAAGCTGTCATCTATTGACTAACAATTTTTTGTCACCCTGTTAGGTATCTGTTGGTGCGCGGAGGGATGTGGTGATTCATTCTGGCGAGCACTCGGACTTGAGTATTACCGGAGACCGTATGTTCACTGAAGCCATTTTCAATTAACTTTTAGCTTTGTATTGGGTGCATCCTCTGATCCATGGCCTAACATGTGGATGGGAAGCTCCCCTTAACAGTATAGTGAATGATTTTATTTGGGTTCTCACTGACCAACGGGGATTACTCTCTGAACTTAACTCGGCGTGGTTTCCCCCTGTACAGGCCATACTGAAGAAGTCGAAGTCGGCCATGCTACAGGAGACAGAACAGAGCCATCGTCGTCCTCAGGCTTAACCACATTTGCTATCATCCTCTCGTGCATTGCTGTACCAGCAGCCACACTTGCGATCTTCATGAAGCTGCTGGAGAGACCGGCCCGACGGGCGCCACCACGGCAGGCAGCGCCTGCACCCGCAGCAGCAGGCCCGGCCGCGGTCCTTGACCCTGCTTCTCCTCGCACGCCACAGCCCTTCATGGAGTATGTGCGGAAGACCGTCGACGACACGCCATACTACAAGCGCGACGGGAGGAGGCGATTCAACCCCCAGAACACTTACTGAGCACATGTAAACTAAACTAGGCAGCAGTGGCCTCTTGCCGTAGAGTGTTGTGCAGACTGTAGCTGGTTAGAGCCTTGTAGTTCTTGTAGGTGTGTATGTGCCTGCACTGCCTGGGGCGATGCTGTCAATTTTCAAGCTGTGGCAGCATCTGTATGAGCGATGGCTGGTTCTGTTTTTTGGTGAGGAAACGCTAGAGGTACATCTCACTCGGTCGAGTTCATGTACTGAAATGTACATTTGCAAAACAAGGTAGAAAATATATAAGGATGCACTTTGCATAGAAAAGACTAATTTAGCATCTTTGGATGACACAAACTCTTGATTAAATTAACAGACTGATTAGTCACTGCAATGTCCGTGAAGAAAGCTACGATATACAAGTAAACCAGAATAATAAAACTAAGAATGTTGTAGGTGCAACATGTCAAAGGTCCTTGGCGTTGTCTCCTCATAGTTGGCCGGTAGAGTAGTAAACACGAAACCCTCAAACTGGACGACGACGTGGGAATCCTCCTCCTTGTCAGCGACACTCAGGTAGAAGCAAAATTCGTGATCCAGCAACACGGGGTTCTCCAGCTCCACGGCCGTCGTCTCCGAGGAGAGCTGCGCGAGCACGATGTTCCGCGTGCCCATCTCGACGCAGACGGAGACGACGGCAGCGGCGCTCTCCGGAGGATGAAGGAGGAAGACGTGGGTGAGCACCAAGGGCTCGTCCTCCCACGTGACCAGTCTCATCATCTCCTCGCCTCTCCGGCGCTGCAAGAACCAGCGGTGCCGTTGCAGCTCATCCATGGCCTCAACTACTCGTCGTCTATCGTATCGCGCGAGTTGAGTTGCTATTGTATCTCCACGACCTCGATCTTCTTTCCTCCTGAGCTCTCGTGAACCTCAACTACTCGTCTCTTTGTGCTTATATATCGATTGGACACACCGGTGTCTTTTGTCCGAATCGATCGTCCTTAACAGATACGAGTACTACTACCGATTGGTAGTATTCGACTCGGAGCAGCCGCCGATCGAAACCGATCACCGTTCCGTGGGAAAATCAGCCAAGGAAACCGATCATGGCGCCTACACATGCCCTCGGTTTCGTGAGACACTGAGATTGGGGACATAAACTCTACGTCAGAAACAAAACAATTTCCAGAACGCCTGGTATATAAGTATATAATTAAATAAAAAAATAAGTTGGAACAATATCAGAAAATCAAGCCCGCCCAGTTCGAACAAACTCTAACAAACCGGCCTGGATCTTCGCGCGACAGAGAATCCCATGAGAATATACAACGGAATCGATTCATCTTAAGAATCAATCCTGTGCATGGATGCATTGCCCTAAATTAACACTTACTATTACTACTACCAGACCCAACGTAGCCATGAATCAATGCGCCGGCACGCCTGGAATGCAGGAGCCGAAGGCTCTGGCGACGAGGGCCAGGCAAGGGGTGACGTACTTCTTGACAAACCGGTGCATGGCGCTCCCGCGGCGCGTCCCTAGCGGCCCCGGCGACCGGCGCCTGTGGCGTGGGTGCGAGTAAACCCTCACGGCAAGCTCCGGTGGCTTCCAGCTACCGCCTTCCATGGAGTCGACCACGTCCTCTAAGCTCTGTCACGTAGTCTGATGATGCAGCAGGTGTGGTGTGGCAGCGCTTGTAGCCGTTCCTGGCTTCCTGCCACGACGAGGGTCGGATGCCATTGCTGTCGTCACCAGTGGGAAAGAGGGAGCCGTCGCTGCCACGGGCGTGGGAGAGAGCAGAAGATCACGATCGTCGTGGTCATCTCTGTGGTGGCTGAGAAGAGGCTGCGAGGGGGAGATGACCATGGGAGCCGGCCGTCGGGAGGAGGCGGCGCGCGTAGGGGGTGAAGAAGGGTTATCGTTTTTTTGTTATAAATGATCTATATGGATGTTCAGCATAATATCTTTACTATAAAGGATGAATCCGTGGTGAATGCCTGGTGTCACACTTGTGACTAATTACAGAAAAATGCCCTCCCTTCCTTTTCTCTAAAAACACAACAACCTCCCTCCTTCGGTTCCACGTTTGCATTCCTTAGAAAATGGCTAACAACTCTTATCTAAAAAATAGCTAACAAACCTTATCCTACCACAAATCTCTATCTCTACTACTTAAAAAGAAAGTAACGTCCTCAATCTGCCTCTCACACCGTTCTGCCCTTTTTTTTGTCACATCTTTGCTTCGCCGCCACCGCATATGTTTCTTTTCGCACCTTTTCATTAACGGTTTTTTCTCCCTGATTTTTCCACAATTTGCGCCGTCAGTTCACAATGAGCAGTAATTACCATCTAAGTCAACTCTCCTTCGTCGCACCTCCGTCTCTCTCCGTCCCTCAATACCCTCCATGGCCGGAGCACTCCAACAAATCTCCGTCAGTTCTTGCAGCACAGACGCTCGCGACGCAAGATCAGGAGCCCCCAAGCCGGCGCCGATGGATCCAGATCGAGACAAGCGGGCCTGAGGAATTTTTAGGGGGGGGGGGGGGGGTCGCGAGCGTTTACCCATCGCTTTGGGGCGGCTACAGTCCATGCCGAGCGGCAGCAATGTGGTTCCGTCATGACGGTGTTTCGGGGGGCTGCCGCCGGTCTTCTACCTCACCACCACTGACGACGATGTCGACGCCATTTTCGGCCGCTGCCTCTTCTCCGCGGCGACATCGAGGCAGGTTGGGATGAACCGATGCAGGGAGGATGGAGTGGAGGGGTCCTTCACGCCGACGGTCACCTCCGCCTCCGCAACAACTGCCTTAATTCCCCATTTGCCAGCGACGGCCGCAACATACGCCGCACGAGCAGCAACTTCAGGGTCCTCGTGGTCGCATCATCCAAGTGTCTTAGTGAGCCACCTATCCCCTCTGCCCATTGTTGTGATAGTAGGTTTTCGTGGATTGGAATTGGATGGACCGGCCTCTATCTACTCGTTGTGCTCCACCATCGTTGTCTTTCCCATTTACTTTCATTGGTGCCGTGGCCCTCCTGCATACTCCCTCCGATCCACTCACCGCCGCCGCCCTTCTCTTCTTCTGCTAGCAGCACGCCGTCGATCGACCTCTCCTTAATTTCTTCCCGGCCCCACCAGATGCTTCCCAGCTCCTGCTGCGCGCGGGGGACTGAGCAGATAGGGCACGGCCGGCCTCACCCAACTCCGGCTGCACGCCCGATCGAGGGGAGGCTGTCCATCCATCTCCATTGTTCCTCCCCTCCTACTACTACGTTCTATCGTCTGGATTCCTGACACGCTCTCGCTCGCCGTCGATCTCTCTATCGCAGGCCTTGTTCGATCTGGAGAATGGAGCTCAAGGACCTCTACATCAACACCGCCATGCATGTGAGTTCTTCGCCGCCTCAAATCCGTGCACTTGATCCCATATCGTCATCTGTCCAAAACCTACTACTTCATCCACTTTAACAATGTGGCTGTGTTAATCTTATGAGTTTGCTTAGTATGGAAAAGACTGACCAGGAATCAAAATAGTGAATTGACCATGTGCTTCTTCACTTACACAGGATGTTGTTGCCGTTGCGACAAGGAAGATTGTGAGGCCACCCAAGAAGGGGTCGGCTGTCCAGCGCCCTCGCACAAGAACTCTGACATCTGTCCATGATGGTATCTTGGAGGATGTTGCATACCCGGCTGAGATCGTGGGAAAGCGTATCAGATACCGTCTGGATGGTGCCAAGATCATCAAGGTAGTAGACTCTGCAACTTCTGCTTATATACTTTATATCACATAAAAATCCTATGGAGAAGTTGGCCGGAGCATATTCTTACTGCATCTGTAGTGCCACACTTGCTATTATTTGACACTGTACAATACTGTGATCATGTACTGGCTCTTTCACTAGCCTAGCAGCATCTTGCGCTGAACACTCCGATTCTGATGGGCTAGCAGTGCTAGGTGCTGATCCTTTTGTTATGTCCTTGCAGATCTACTTGGACCCGAAGGAGCGCAACAACACGGAATACAAGCTGGAGACCTTCTCTGCTGTCTACCGCAGGCTCTGCGGGAAGGAGGTCGTCTTTGAGTACCCTATGACCGAAACCGCTTGAAGATTGCATGCCTCAGATATCTCCATTCTAATTTCTTTCGAATCCAGATGTAACCATAGGTTTGGTAACGACCTGGTGATTAGGGAATTTGCTGGAGATGGCAATGAATGTGAACAATGTTACCATTTTGAGCATTTATGTTATAGACCCCTGCTCGGCTATCTTGTTGCAGTTTATTGTTTATTTCTGATTGCTCAACGTGTCCTTGCTTCCGCAGTTCAGTACTGGGCCGGCATCCTGGTTGCACACTTGTACTGTCATATACTAAATCGGTTGTTTGATAGTTTCTCCTCCTGTGTCATTTTAGTCAGGGATATTCTGAAAGTTATATACTTATCCTGTTTCTAGTAGCAAAATTTGTGGATTACGTATCCAAATTGCACTATAAATTGTACAATTCCAGTTTCAGATGACACTGGAACTGAGTAAACACTGAGAATTTTGGAAACCACATATATCCTAAATCCCGCATTCCATGATATAGCCTTACGAGATGTGCGATCTTCAGTCGAATGATTAAACAGATGTATAGTACGGAAAAGTCCTTTTGGCTGCAGTGCTCCACCCTTTGCATCCAAGATCTTCAGTCAAAAGTTTAAATGGATGTATATAGTATCGGAAATTTCCTTTTGGCTCCATTGCTCCCTTTATTAAAAGAACGAAAGTCAAATTATAAGTTTCAAAAAAAAATTCCGAAAATATATGCTAGATGTAGTGAATGATGTATTCTACAAGCATGCAAAATCGCAACAGTGACTTTTAAAACTCTAGGCTACACAAAAATCATCTTATGAATTTTGTAGTTTCCAAAATATGCACGGTTAACTATACTCAGATCCATACTTTTGCCATTTCCGTAATTTTGTAGTTTTGAAAATATGCATTGTTCACTATACCTGGATCCATGCTTTTGTCATTTCCGTGTAGCTCGAAATAAAATATTTTAAAATAACATTTAGCACGTTCTTAGGATTATCATTGAGTACATCTTTTTTGACAAAAATCAATGGGTACATCTAGTATTGCCTACAAGTTTGTAGCACAATCATAACAAATCAAAACCAAGCCACTAGAAAGTATTGTAGATGTAGCGCTCATACAATACTTTGTGGGATAATTGGATATATGGCACCGTATTTTTTGCCAATTCAGAAAATGCAATTGAAAATTTCGAACTTTGAAAAATACCAGTATAGTCAGTTGAAGCCATATACTGTCAAACACATGGACACACATGCTTCTTATAACAAATCATAAGCAAACAACTACAAAAGTTCGGTGAGAAACATATCCAAAACGAAGTTAGTTATAACTGACCATTGTTATTGTTGGCCTCTATGTAACCTTGTCATGCTGTGACCTACCCACATAGACATAGGTTGTGTGCAGGCTGTAGTGTGAACAGCACAAATAGGCAGTGTGCTGGTTGTAATGTGAACAGGGCACATCAGTTCTGTCATTTGTGTATGAAAAAAATGCACACAAGTTGTGTACTGAATTGACAGCCATGCTGTAGGGTGTTTACACTGCTATGTTCTAAAAAATTACAGAACTAGCCGTCCTAGTTTTTTCTCTCGATAAACGAGAACACAAACACAAAGGGTAGGCACAAATCGGTTAATAAGGGGGGGGGGGGGGGGGGGGGGGGGGGGGGGCCTAGAAAGAAGCAAATGCAACATAGCAGCACTATATAGAAAGTAAGTGCAGCAGAACAAAGCTCAATCTCTAGCATGAAAATTCATTAGCTCCAGCATCAATGGCAACAATAGTTTCAAAGCATGAAAGGTTTGTATGCATGGGAACAAGCAAGCGGTACTTTTTCTTTTTTGATATGAAGCAAGAGGTACTTGAGATACAAGAAGAGTCGTGGAATGATGTTCGTGCTGCCAATGCCAACTAGATATTACTCTCTCACATCAACAAAGTATTTGATACTGGATCTTTGGCAAATGACAAAACAACCACGGACTCGATTCAGCTAGAAGCCACAACATCATTCGTGTCCAATGCTCTAATCAACAGCAAAAAAATTCCTCTTTTGCAAATGACAAAACAACCACGGACTCGATTCAGCTAGAAGCCACAACATCATTCGTGTCCAATGCTCTAATCAACAGCAAAAAAAATTCCTCTTTTGCAAATGATGAACAACTGCAGACTCGATCAGGTGAGAATCATTCATCGTCACCAACCAAAGAAGGAGGCCAGGCCATATGGTACAGATGTGCATTCTCGCCATGGAAGCTCCCGCGAAGCAGTAGGTCAAGCTCCATGGTCTCCAATGACAAGGAGAAGAGCCAGCAGTACAACGTGTCATCATGAATGCACGTCGACGACAAGTGCACGAGTCCAGGCCTTACTTGCACGATTTGGAGATCAAGCTGCACGTCCATCGCAGGATCGACCTGCGTGACCCGACCAATTTCTTCACCCAAATTGATCACCATCGGCTGCGCCCAAACCTCGCTACAACGAATCCACATATGAAGGAAGAAATCGGATACATAGGCAATGCACAGTTCACCGTTGCCGGTCTCCCCGATGCCGAAATTGCGCCCGACCACCTCCACCAGCGGCGGCAGATCCAGGAAGGAGACGTCCATGGTGGAGGCGTCGATCCTTATCATGCGCGCTTCGCCGTGATACGGCCAGAACACGGAGCCATTCAGCATGGTGGCGGTCTTGCACTTGAGGCTGCAGTCTCCACCGACGGGCACCCATGGCCGGACGACCCACTCCCAGGTCGCCGACGAGAAGGCCGCGACGCGGACCCTGTACCAGTCGGAGCAGACGCAGGTCACGCGGAACGACCGGGGGCTCTCGTCGGAGCACAGCAGGTGGAAACCGAGGATGGCGAAGTCGCGTTCACTCCCGTCGTCGATCTGGTCGGGCAACGTCGGGAGGACGTCGAGGGCCCAAGTGATGGGGTTGAGGCGGGCGACGGACGGCCCGTCGGGGTCGCCGTTCCACAGGAGGAGGTAGCCGTCGCGGCAGTCCGCGAGGCTCCACCACCACGTGGGCGAGGGCGGGAGGGAAGTGAGGAAGAAGTCGCCGCGGCGGACGGCGGCGGGGTCGGATCCAAGCAGGGGGAGGAAGGATGGGCCCCTGTCGCTGTCCACACTGAGGAAGAGGCCGAGGAGCGGCGCCGGGTGGAGGGTGCGGAAGAGGCGGCGGAAGGGCCGGGAGGAGCGGATGATGCGGAGCCATGGGCGGCAGGTGAGCGCAGCGCGGACGAGGGCCCGGAGGTCCGGGAGACGGAGGAAGATCTCGCGGAGGTTGTCATCGGTGAGGGAGAATACGGTGGTGGCGGTGGATGCGGGAGAGGTGGAGGTGTTGGTGGCGGTGGATGCGGGAGAGGTGGAGGTGTTGGTGAGCGCGGCGCGGACGAGGGCCAGGATGTCCGGGAGAAGGAGGAAGATCTCGCGGAGGTCGTCGTCGGTGAGGGAGATTACGGTAGTGGCGGTGGATGCGGGAGAGGTGGAGGTGTTGGTGGCGGTGGTGGCGGTGGATGCGGGAGAGGTGGAGGTGTTGGTGGCGGTGGTGGCGGTGGATGCGGGAGAGGTGGAGGTGTTGATGAGCGCGGCGCGGACAAGGGCCAGGATGTCCGGGAGAAGGAGGAAGATCTCGCGGAGGTCGTCGTCGGTGAGGGAGATTACGGTGGTGGCGGTGGATGCGGGAGAGGTGGAGGTGTTGGTGGCGGTGGTGGTCGTGGACGGGGTCGGCGGCGCCGCCGCCGCCGCCATTGCTCGACTGGCTGGAGCGAAAGAGCTTGTGGATGGGATCCCGAGCTCGAAATAAGCCCAACTGGCATGAGTAGCCTATAAGGGCCCGTTTATAACTTGGTCAAAACAGAGTGATTTTTTATACAGTATATATACAAGATTGTTCCTAAATATAATACGTAGGTTTTACTTTTTCCAATATATATTACACACCGACTGAAATGAATGAATAGGTACATACGAATTCTAAAACATCTTATAATTTGAAAACAGAGGGCGCGACTATCTAGGGTTTGATCAATAAATTCCCCTCCTTTTTCTCGCATGAAAAAATATATAAAATAAATCATTGATGTTTTCCCCTCGGTTTTAACAGTTTGCGTTATCATTCCTGCCACTATGGCCGGTCTTAATCTCAGTTGTACCATTAGACCAATCGAAATTCTAATATTTCCACGACTCCACTAGCCATCTCAGTTTTTCCACTAGGTTGCTCCACGGTTAGTTTTGTCCTCATTTTTACCACTCTGTTAATCCAACGTTAGTTTTGACCTGAGGTTGAAGGCAGAGAGGTCAGTGGCTGATGACAGGATGGGCTGGGAGGTGGGCACACGGCGGATTCGAATCTAGGCACAAGTACGACTTGCTGTTGTGGCTTCCGATTGCATCCCGACAATGATACTGACAAGAGCAGAACCCACGAGGTGTTGTTTGCGGCGCGGAAGGCGTATGCATGGAAGGGCATAAAGGCTTGAGGATGAGATCATGACGCCGACCTTCGAGAGGATCCATTCAGAAGCTCATTCGCTGAAGCCACTCGACTGGAGCAATGGCCAGTCAACTGCTGGCGGCGGCGACGGCCCCGTCCACGACCACCACCGCCGCCACAGCCGCCACCACCTCCACCTCTCCCGCATCCACCGCCACCACCGTATTCTCCCTTAGCAAGGACGACCTCCGCGAGATCTTCCTCCATCTCCCGGACCTCCCATCCCTCGTCCGCGGCGCCTTCACCTGCTGCCCATGGCTCCACGCCGTCCGATCCTCACGGCCCTTCCGTCGTTGCTTCCGCGACCTCCACCCCTCGCCGCTCATGGGCCTCTTCCTCGAGATAGGCAACTTCAGCGCCCCCTCCTTCCTCCCGCTGCGCCGCCATGATACGTCTCCGACGTATCTATAATTTTTGAGTGATCCATGCTAATTTTGTGTTATTGTCACATGTTTTTACTGTTATTTATATCACTTTTTAGCATTTTGTCGGACTAACCTATTGACAAGATGCCCAGTGCCAATTCCCTGTTTTTGCTGTCTTTTTGTTTCAGAAATTTACTTCTAGAAATATTCTCGGAATTGGACGAAACTTTAGGGGAATTATTTTTACGCCAAGACGAAGCCAGAGACCGAAGAGGGGCACCAGAGGAGACCCACGGGGCAGGGACGGGTGCCTGCCGCGGGTCCCTAGACCCGCGGGTGGGGCCCGCACCCTCTCCTCATGCGGCCCCTCGGCCCCCTCCGACGCCTATAAAATCCCTTTTGACCTAAAACCGAAAGGGCGGCCATTATTTTCCAGAAACTTGACCCCGACGCGCCGTCATCCCGAACCCTAGTTCGGGATCCAATCTAAAGCTGATCCCGGCACCCTGTCGGAGGGGAGATCGATCCCGGAGGGCTCTTCATCGCCATGCCTTCCACCGGGATGAGTTGTGAGTAGTCATACCTTGGACCACGGGTCCATGGCAGTAGCTAGATGGTAGTATCTCTCTCTTGTGCTTCATGTTTTATGATCTTGTGAGCTGCCTAACATGATCAAGATCTATCGTTGTAATGCTATGTGATGTGTTTGTTGGGATCTGATGGATTATGAAGTTATGTTCAGATTGTGCATGATTCTTATATGAGTTATTTATGTTCTTGCATGCTCTCCGATGTGTATGGTTACTTTGGCCAAGTGATTGTATGCATCTCCAAGAGAGGGTAGTTATGCTAGATAGTGGGTTCATGCCCCCTCTTGTTCCTGGGCACGAGTGACAGAAACGTCTAAGGGCGAGGGTGTGCTGTTGCTACTAAGGGTAAAACAACGGCGCTAATGTCTCATTTGATATTAGTGTTGCTTACATCATGCGCATTTCTTATTGCATATGTATGTTGGTTGCAACTTAATACCGTTGGGTGACAGGCTGGATAGCGACCCCGCGGTGGACTTATTAGACAAAGACGCAATTGGACTCAATGGTCTTTGTTCCTTGTCGTGATGCCTCCATAAATATTATCATGTTCTTTTTGTCATAGCTAAATTGGGTTTGTGTTATAATCTTGTCAATTGCCCAGCGGTAATTCATTCACCCATCACATGCATATTTTATTTACTTGAGAGACTCCACTAGTGAACCCATGGCCCCCGGTCCATCTTTTTACATTGTTTACAACCTCGTTTACTTGCTTTTAATTACCATTACTCCTCTGGTCACTTTTACATTTATTCCATTTCATCATACAATTAACCGCTTTGTGTTCTGCGAGACCGGAGAGATTGACAACCTCTCCGCCGTTGGGGGAAAAGTATTTTGGTTGAGTGTGTGCAGGTCCACGTCTGTTGAAGGTCAAGCGCCACAGATCTTCAACATTCACCTCGTTGTTGATTTCAAAGTCCTACTGGTTCGATAAACCTTGGTTCGTTAATCGAGGGAAATTTGCTGCTATCTACAATTCCGCCTTTGCTTGGGGCGCCACCCAACTATATATTCCACAGATAGCACGCCACGACCCCGTTTTCGCTGCCGCCCTCCGCCACGGCGACTTCTTCTTCACCTCCCTCCCGCCCTTGTCCACGGGCTGGGGACTCGCGGACTGATGCGGCGGCTACGTCCTCCTGTGGAACAACAAGCCCCAGAGTCCGGCGCTCGCCGCCCTCAACCCCATGACCTGGGCCGTCGACGTCCTCCCGCTGCTGCCCGGCCGCATCTCGGCCGGGAGCAGCCGCCGCGACTACAGCGTCCTCGGCTTCCACCTGCTGTGCTCCGAGGAGAGGCCCTGGTCGTTCCGCGTGGCCTGCGTCTGCTCATATTGGTGTAGGGTCGGGGCCGCCGTCTTCTCGTCGGAGACATGGGAGTGGGCCGTCCAGCCGTGGGTGCACATCGGTAGGAACATCAGCCTCAAATACATGGATGGCATGCTGGTGGGAGGCTCCATTTTCTGCCTGTATCAGGGCGAAGCGCGCATGGTAAGGATCTGGACCTGCAGCTCACTCTCCCCGCCGTTATGGATCTGCAGCTCGATCTCAAGATCATGCAAGTGAGACCTGGGCTCGTGTACCTTTCGTCGTCGTGCACGACTCTTGCCGGCACGCTCCACTGCTGGTTCTTCTCCCTTTCATTGGCGACCATGGAGGTAAAGAAGGCGATATTCCAAATGGAACATAACAAAGCCCCGGGTCCGGATGGTTGCCCAGCTGAGTTTTATCAGAATTTCTGGGAGATAATCAAAACAGGCTCGCTCGAGATGTTTCTCAAAGTGCCACTAATTGGTTTTGGGGGCACTTCAATAAATTGCTTCAATAGTAATAACCTATTGGGGCACTTTGGAGAAGTACCACAAAAGCTTTTAGAGACACAAGCAAAGGTGGCACTTCTCCAAAGTGCCATAATAGGTCATTAGTGGCACTGAGACCACATTTAGTGGCACTTTGAAGTGCCTCTGAATATCACACTAGTAGGAAAAGGCTTATAGGTGAACCATATAGCCGCGGCGCACATAGCCCAGCCTGCGCCACGGGTAAGTATACGTGGTGCAGCACACTGGCCTGCGCCACGGGTAAGCTCATAGCCATGGCGTAGGCCCCACGTCCCTGCGCCACGGCTAAGCTGGTCCCTGACCGGCCTGCCTGTGCACGCCTACGCGTGGCGCGCTGCAGTAATGTGCGCCACGGCTACCTGAATAGGCGTGGCGCATGGGAGGACTGGTGCGCCTCGGGTAAGTGTGGGACCCAATGCCACTTTCTATGGACACTTAGTCGTGGCGCACCACATTACAGTGCGCCACGGCTAAGTGTGGGTCCCAGCAAAAACTTTTTCGCGCCACTTTATCCCCACATAGCCGTGGCGCACGGCGTATTGGTGCGCCACGGGTAGTACATAGTGGTGGCGCAGCCTTCTTTGGTGCGCCACGGCTAAGTGGCTGCACTTTTACCTTTTTGGCTGCACCACCACCCACCCCCCTTTTCTCCTCTTCTCCTCTCCTTTCCTCCTCCCCAATCATTTTCAGATCTGTTCGCCCCTTCCTCTTCCCCACCTCATTTCCTTCTCTATCTTCACATATTTTGCCACCTAAATCTACTTATTTTCTTCATATATATGTGAGGAAACATCTCCCACACCTCATGCGCGATCTTCCTCCTCCGGGCACTCTCTCTTTCGACGTCTTCGTTAGAAGGTGAGTGTATGTGATGGATGAGAAGGTTGTGATGTGTGTGGTTGTATGTGATGGATGAGAAGGTTGCGATGTGCGGTTGTATGCATGTACATGTGATGGATGCGAGAGAATTGGTTGCATCATGATGCTATGTGTGTGTGATTGTATATATGTGATGAATCTACATGATGAAGAAGGTTGTGAATCGCCGGCGTGTGTTTGCATATGTGTATGCCATGATCGAAATGATGAGTTGCTGATGTTTTCACCGAAATGTAGATTCATTTCCATTTCGGCGAATTTTCCGGCACTCCTAGGGGCCAAAAATTAGCAAAGGCCATGCCAAATTTTTCCGTGAAATATTTTGTTTCTCATATAATTCTTTTGTTCTATATGTAGAGCGTAGGCGACAATGGTCATCATGATGAGCGAAAGTATTGTTGCTAGATATTTTAAATATGCGACGACCGTGATGGTAAAAAAGAACGACACCGGGATAAAGTGTCCGTGTCGAACATGCAAACTCGAGACCGTGCTTGATCCCTTTTCCGGCACATTGCAGGAGCATCTGCTTAGGAAAGGTTTTATGGATGACTTCACTTACGAGGATGACGATGAGGACGTCCATGGGGGCGTGGCGGGGAATGATCAGGAAGACGAAGAGGCGCCTCCCAATTATGATGACGAAGAATATGTCGGGCATGATGATGAAGAAGAAGCCGACGTAAATGGTGGAGAAGACGCGGGCACGCCGACGCTGCCAACTTTAGTTGTGTGGGACCCTCATGTTCAAGAATTGCTTCTCAGAAATTCGAGTAACGTTTCTAGAGAGAAGGCTAAGCTGGCGCAGCTGGAGATAGACTTGAATACTCCATTGTATGTGGGGTGTGGGCCCGAGGATACCCGCTTGAAAGTAACGCTGATGGCTCTGCAGATGAAGGCAAAACACAAATGGACAGACGCAAGCTTCGACGAGAACTTGCAATTTTGGCACGATCGTCTTTCCGAGGGGAACACGTGTCCTAGCAGCATCGAAGAGGCCAACAAAATCGTGTGCCCTTTTGATTTACCGCACATCAAATACCACGCCTGCATTAATGATTGCTTCATTTATCGGGAAAATGACGCGGAGAAAACTGCATGTCCAGTGTGCGGTGCTGCTCGATACAAGAAAGGGAAGAAGAAAGCTCCTCGAAAAGTGGTATGGTACATTCCGATCATTCCTCGTCTGCAGCGGCTTTTCACGGACCCTAAGGAAGCAAAGCTAATGCGCTGGCACGCGGAAAGGAATAAGCCGGAAAATGATGACGAAAACGAAGAGGCGGATAAGATTCTGAGACACCCTTCAGATGGTAAGCAGTGGGAAGCATTAGACTGTGAATACCCTACTTTTGGGGATGATCCAAGAAACATCAGGTTGGGTGTGAGCACCGATGGGCTCAATCCGTTTGGCAGCCAGAGCACACACATAGCGCATGGCCCGTGTTTGTATGGATATACAACTTACCTCCATGGTTGTGCATGAAGAGGAAGTACATTCACATGAGCATGCTAATCCAAGGGCCAAAATAACCAGGAAACAACATCAATCTGTATTTGCAGCTCTGAGAGATGAGCTACAGAAGATATGGACTGAAGGGATCAACACATGGGACGTCGTTGCAGAAGACTACTTCCCTATGAGAGCCGCGTTGATCACGACAGTGCAAGACTATCTCGGTTACGGATATATCGCAGGCCAGGTGGCCCATGGACATTGTGCATGCGTTAGGTGCATGGACGATACAACATATATGCAGCTAGAGAAAGATCCCGGGTCTTCAAAAACAGTGTTCACGGGACATCGAAGGTGGCTTCGCAAGGATGACCCGTGGAGAAAACGCAAATAGCTGTTCGATGGTACCGTTGAGCTCCGAAGAGCCCCGCGCAAGAGGAGCGGTGAAGAAATCGACACACTGTTGACAAACTGGGATGAGTGCCCTCTACCAGGGAAGAAGCGAAAGGCTCCGCCACCACTACTGAAGGTATGGAAAATGAGGTCTGTTTTCTGGGACTTGCCGTATTGGAAGATCCTCGACACGCCCCATAGCCTTGATGTCATGCATATCACGAAGAACGTGTGCGAGAGTCTGCTTGGCACCCTTCTCAACATGTTGGAGAGGACCAAAGATGGGCCAAAGGCAAGAAGTGACCTGAGATCATTGGGCATCAGGAAAGATCTTCACGGAGGACGCCCTGACGATGATAATGATCTGTCCGAAGAGGAGGAGGAGACGGAAGGTCGCCGGAAGGGCAAAAAGGCGAAACATAATGACTATTAGTGCCCTCCTTCGTGCTTCACTCTAAGCCAGAAGGAGATCGTTCAGTTTATCAATTGCCTTCTCGGAGTGAAATTTCCTTCCGGTTACGTGGGGAAGATAAGCAGATATCTAGACGCAGTGAAACAAAAGTTTAGCGGGATGAAGTCTCATGACTGTCACGTGCTGATGATGTAGATACTTCCAGTTGCACTCCGAGGGATAATGGACCCACACGTCCGTCAAACGCTATTTGGCCTATGCAACTTTTTCGACGTCATCTCTCGAAAATCGATCAACATGAAGAAAGCCGTAAGGCTAAAGGAAGAGATCATTGTGATACTAAATGAGCTTGAGATTTACTTCCCTCCCGCATTCTTCGACGTTATGGTGCATTTGCTGATCCATGTCGTGGATGATATCATCTAGCTCGGGCCGATGTTCCTGCACGGCATTATTGAAAGGATCGTATGGGCACCTAGAGGGGGGGTGAATAGGTGCTACGCCAATTTTTAGTTCTTTCTCAAATTTAGGTTTTGACACAAAAGTAAATTCACTAGATATGCAACTAAGGTGAACTTACCTATATGACAAGCAAGCAACTACCACTAGTTAATTATGAGGTACAAGTAAAGACTACAAAGGGAAAGGGATAACTGAAAGTTGAAGCACGCGGAGACAAGGGTGTATTCCCGAGTTCCTCCTTGTTAAGGGAGTACGTCTCGTTGGAGGGGTGTGAGTTCGCCACAAAGGCCTACTCAATGCCACAATGGCCTCACACTATTCTCCGATGAACCTCGCCACAAAGGCTTGGTCCACCTTCCACTATCGGAGTCCTTCGAGGCAGAATCTGGAGCCTTTACAATATCCTTGGGGCACACACCCACAACTTAATCGTGGGCTCCCAAATCAATACACAAACTGAAACAATAGCAATCACAATGAGTACAACCAAACACCTAGGTTTTCCCAATGGAAACCCTAGGCAAGAGTCCCTCAAGTAAATTAGGGGGAAATGAAAAACCGGCTTGGTGAAGATGTAGATCGGGGCCTTCTACTTCAATCCTCCGAAGATCAACGAGTTTGGTTGGAGGAGTTGGGAGATCTAGTGATTTTGAGCTCTTGAATTTAATGGAGGAGAGAGGAGCACCAAGAACTAAATGCTCAAGGTAGGTGGAGGGGTATTTATACCCCTCCTCCAATTCTGACCGTTGCTGGGGCGAAGGACCGGAAATTCCGGGGTTATGAACCGGAAGTTCCGGCCTGGGGCCGGAACTTCCGGCCATATCACCGAAACTTCCGGGGGGCCAGATATTTCCGGAGAAAATCTCCGCCCCAAAACCTCCGGGACCCCTCCAGGGAGGGAAGCCTGTAATGACTTAGCCGTTTTCCGCCGAAAACGTCCAGGGCCGGAACTTCCGGCCAGAAGGCCGGAACTTCCGGACCACCGAAAATTTCCGGGGTGGAACTTCCGAGGAGAAGTTTCGGGACCCCTCCAGGGAGGAACCCAAGAATGACTTAGTCGTTTTTCTCACCAGGCCGGAACTTCCGGCCATAGGGCCGGAACTTCCGGTCCAGAAAGGCAGAAAAACCTTTCCACAACAGATCCTCTTCTCCTTCTTCGATCTTTTCACCTTCTGGACTTAACCACCTGTAATCCTGCCAACACTTTATACCATCGTGATTAGTCCACAAAATGTGTTGTCATTAATCACCAAAACTAATAGATGTTCTTTCAATGATGCCGTTCGAAAGGATGAATGGTGTTATCAAAGTTTATATTCGTAACAGGGCCAGTCCAGATGGAAGCATCGTCTAGGGCTATCTCACCGAAGAGTGCATCTCTTTCTGCACGAATTTTCTAGACGTCGAGAACCCTGTTGGTTTGCCCGAAAACAAGCACATTGGTAGGCTTAATGGAGTAAATCACAAAATAGTCAGGAGGGAACTGCAAGTGGATGACTCTGGCCGACGCGCCGACTTTGACAGTGCAAACTTTGTAGCGCTACAACACATACAAGTGGTCGATCCTTGGTTGGAAAAGCACAAAAGTTTTATCAAGAAGAAGTACAGTGACCATGGCCAGCATCGAACGAACGTCGAAATAATCAAAGAGCACAACGCCACTTTCACGCGTTGGTTCAAACGCCACCTTCTAGATAATCCTCCGTCAATGACTTCCGCGGAAGGAAAACTCATATTCCTCTTGTCACAGGGCCCCACGCCCAACCTGATGACATATCAGGCATACGATATCAATGGTTACACGTTCTATACGGAGGAAAAAGGCAGGAATAGCGAATATTAGAACTCAGGGGTAACGATGGAATCCTTCACCGGTGACGTCAAACAAAGGTACTACGGAAGGATCGAGGAGATTTGGGAGCTGGACTACTCTGGAGACAAGGTACCGATGTTCCGTGTCAGATGGGCTAAGAACGTCAGTCCAAAAAAAGAAGATGGATATTTCACAACCATGTCTATACCCGAAGCCTCCAAGTCTGCTGCTACCGCGAGCGTCATCGCGAAAACTGAACCATTGGTACTTGCTAGCCAAGTTGACCAATGCTTCTTCATAACTGACCCGACAATGCCTAGCCGTGTTGTCGTGAGAAGAGGAAAAAGGAGCATCATCGGAATGGATGGAGTCGCCAACAAGGAAGATTTCGACCAGTACGGCGACCCGAAGATGGAAGATGATGATGACGACGATGAAGAAACATACACCACAAGAAGAAGTAGGATAACACTACCCAAGTCAGGTGGTCTTCCGTTCGCAAGAAGAAGTCGAGATGTTCCGGGGCTAAATTATTCAACCACCACCAAGAAGGGAAAGAAGATTGTGAAACGCTAGCTAGCTGGTGTGGGAAATAGGACACCCGATTTTGTAACCCTAGAAATATTATAAATTTAATATCCTAGAATTTGTAATTCTAATATCATCGAAATATTAGATATCTTAATATTAAGTATTTTTATTATTTGAAATGCGTCTTAAAATTAAATTAAAATATGATATGTAATCCTAATATTGAAATCCAATGAAAATTAAAATGCAATGAAAATTAAAATGCAATGAAAAATTGAAATGCAATGAAAATTGAAATGCAAATGAAAATTATAATGCAATGAAAAATGAAAATGCATTGATAAGAAATATTATAAATGAAATGCACAAAATGAAAAAAGAAAAACAAATGAAAAGATGAAAAAATAAAAACAAATGAAAAGATGAAAAACAAATGCAAAAAGAAAATATAAAAAAAAACTTACCCGTGGCGCAGGCAGCTATCCTGCGCCATGGGTAACTCACCCATGGCGCATGGCCTCATACCTGCGCCACGGCTATTATTCTTACCCATGGGGCAGGGCTGCTAACCTGCACCACGGCTAAGGTAGGCCCCATATGACAGGCCGGGGTGCGTGAACCGTTCCCCAATCTCGATCCAAAATTCGCTAAGTCCCCGCGCGCACCGCGACACCAAGGGCGCCGCCGCCGGATCCTCCTTCCCGCCTCCTCCTCCTCCTCCCCGCCGGCTCCTCCTCCCCGCCTCCTCCTCCCCGCCGTCATCCCCGCGCCGCGGACGTCGTCTCCGCGTCACGAACGTCGTCCTCCCAGAGGCCTCCTCCTCCCCGAGGCGCCGGCCTCCTCCTCCCCGAGCACTCCTCCTCCCTGAGCCGACACCACTATCCAGCCTCCTCCTCAAGCCCTCCTCCTCCATCCCTGAGCCGACGCTGCCCTCCTCCATCCCGAGAGCAGGTAACCACCCCTCGGTGCTCATGCCTGCCATGTGTTCGTTGAAATGCTTGCTGTTAATTTTGCTGCTTGCTGCTTGCTGTTAATTTTGCTACTTGTTGCTGCATCCTGTTAATGTTGCTGCTTGCTGTTAGGGTTAGGATTGCTATTAATGTTGCTGCTTATTTAGGGTTAGGGTTAGGATTGCTATTAATGTTGCTGCTACTTATTATTAGGGTTAGGGTTAGCTGCTGCTGCAGCTTACTATTAGGGTTAGCTGCAAAATGCAAAATGCAAATTGCCGATATTGTTAGATATTGCTATTGTTAGTGTTATTGCTAGATATCGCTATTGTTAGTGTTATTGCAAATTGTAGCAAAATAAAAAATTGAAACCTGAAGTTGCCTTCTCTTTCAGGTGGTGGCCTGCTGTTGCTACTAGAGGTGGTGGTGTTGCTTGCTGCTGGTAGGGGTGCTACTGCTGCTGCTACTAGAGGTGGTGGTGTTGAAAGGTAGGATGTGATCGAAATCCGGAGTTGTGTGCCGGTATGGTTTTGTTGTTTGTGATGAATGTTGTATCTTGTCGGAGTTGTGTGCCGGCTTAATTATCTGTGATGAATGCTGTATCCTACCGGAGTTGTGTGCCGGCTTAATTATCTATGATGAATGTTTCTATCCTGTTTGTCGGAGTTGTGTGCTAGTTTTTGTTGTGAATTTGCAGGGATTTTAGATGAGTGCCGATGTTTTGCCGAAATGTCGATTCATTTCCGTTTCGGCAAATTTCCGGCACTTCTATGGCAAAAAATTAGCAAAGGTCATGCTAAATTTTTCCGTGAAAAATTTGGTATGACCTTTGCTAATTTTTGGCACTAGGAGTGCTGCCGGAAAATTTTCGGAACAGAAATGATTTGACATTTCGATAAAACATCGGCATATTTTTTTTTTTTTTTAACTAACATGTTTCATTTTGCTGTCACACGCAGAACACATGGCTAACAATGCTGAGGCCGGAGGTTCTCGGCAGTTAAGCGAGGAAGGACTAGCCAGAGAGAATAACGCGGACTTCTGGACCTTCTATGATGAGGGCGTCTGTGGTGGCGACGAGGGCGGCACTGATAGTGGCGCCGAGGACGTCCATGGTGGCGACGAGGTCGCCAATAATAGTGGCACCGAGGACGTCCATGGTGGCGACGAGGACGCCAATAATAGTGGCGTCGAGGACGTCCATGGTGGCGACGAGGGCGCCGGGGATGGCAACGAGACCACTGATGGCGGAGAATGCACAGATGGTAGCCAATCCAAAAAAGCTAGGAGGGAGAGGAGTAAGAACAAGGTCCGGGCCATTAGGCAGTCGATCACGCAAGTGTCTGCCGGTGGGGCGCCTCTAGAGCCTACAGGGATCGCCGCAGGGTACGGCCTCCAAGTGGCATGCATCCTTCGAGAGGTCGTCCCGATCTACGAGGATAATATAAGGGATGCTAATAAAGCGAGTTTGCGCCTCCGCCTCATCAAGAGGCTGCACGAACGGTATGAGTTCCCGCCGGCCTACCGTGCCGATAAACACGGCAATCATGATATGAAAAAAGTTAATGCCGTCAACAATTTTGCCCTCACGAAGATGAGCAAGGCCTTGTCCAGCTGGAGAAGTAGGGTTAAAAAGTTGATCGAAGACGAAGCAAGTGCCGAGGAGATCTGGAACAGGGAGCGGGTCAACAAAGAAGACCTTAGGATTTTCTGGGGCAGGCTCAAACTGCCTACATCCGTGAAACTGAGTGAATGGGGGAGTTGGATGAACTCGAAGAATGTAGGTCACCACCATCTCGGAAGTGGTGGTTATTTTGTGGCAGAGCCCAAATGGGTGAAGCAGGACACAGAGTGGGCCGAGAAGGGCATCGCTAACCCCTTTGACAAATTTAAAAACAAGCAGATTAGAAACTTTGTCAGGGCTCGGTTCGTGGAGGAACCGGTTACCAAGGAACTTACGACGGATCCCAAAGTCGTGGAGTTCCAAAAGGCTCTAGAGGAGGCAGAAACTTCTAGAGCGGCGGATGAGAGCTCCTCCCAGGGATCGACGAAGCCCGTGTGGGACACTCCATTCAACGAGGCGTTGAACAAGGTCAAGGGGCGGGATCTGGACAATCCACCGTCAGGTGGCCGTGTGGTCGGCCATGGCAAGGCCCTATGGTGTGACTATTATGCCGAGGACAAGGAGACGCGGAAGGAGAGGAAGAAGCGCAAGCAGGAGGCAGAACTTGCAAATGTGCCGAAGTTGGTCAACGATCTAGTGGCCAAGGAGCTTGTCGGTATGCTTCCTACCGTCATGGCCTCGGTAACGGATTGGATCGACTAAGGTCGACAAGGGCCCTGTCCAATGCCCAACTTTGAAGGAAACACGGCCAACACCACGCCGGTGGCTTCGTCCGCCAACACAGCGCCGTCACCTCCACCGTTTCGAGATAATATATTCCGCCGGTCCACACCACGCCCTCGCCTCTTCCGGAGAATTCGCCGGCCGGCACCACGCCAAGAAGCGCCCACTCTGACTCCGTGTCGCATGCCGTCGGCGGTGTCTCTACAATAGCCGAGCTCGACGCCCTCATGGTAACTAAGCGTCGTAGGCTCAACACATATTACTTCGTCCAATTTGCCTTTGCCTTGCATCTCTAATGCCCTACATGCATGTTCTTCGCAGGGCGACACTAAATGCACTCTCCTACACCATGTGAATGGAGAGTTGAAGGATGTTGCTAGGGCTACCATAATTGCGCACAAAAATCGCATGCACCACAATAGGCCGATGCCCGATGGCTGTTTTAAGGTTTCACTGACTAGGGTGTTCTCGGGCTACGACGAGGTGGATCCTCCTTATCAACCCGTGGGAGCCGAGGACCATCTGCACCTCCGTGAATGCATCCCCTGGAGCATGGTTTGGCCGAAAACCCAGATCCGTCTAAGCCCGGCCACTCCACAGACAACACCGCAAGTGGATTGGGGCAAAACCCTATCAAGGCCAGCACACCAGCACCATCACAAGTTAAAGAGCCCGCGGCACGGGAAGACGACGTCTTCGATGACTGCTACATCGATGATGACCGCTGTGACTACGGAGGATTAATGGCTCCTCTTGACGAACCGTCGACCCACCGTGCTTCGGACACTCACGAGCCAGCTGGTCAAGCAGATAAAGCCGCGTGCACGAAGCGTCTGTTCGATTCTCAAGAGACGCCTCCAACGGACGACTTCACGCAGAAAGAAGCAACGCAAGCTATCCTGAGCCCCAACACACTAGTTGGGACCTGTCGTGAAGCGTTAGCGGTCGTAGGAGGCATCCCTCCGAAGCCCAAGAAGGCGCGGAAAAGAACTAGGAAGAGCGAGTATGCATCATCCGCCAGCCAGCCGTCGCTGCCTCCAAAGCCGCAGCAGGGTGCCCATGCCTCCAGCAGCCAGCCGACGGCTCAACGGCCGGTCCGGTTTAAGGACGGGCCATGACCCAGCAAAGATGTTACGCAGGAAATGCATATTGCGGGTCGACCGATGGTACCGCGTGATGTGCTCCAACTCATGAGTGGGGATATGCAGATGTTGCATGAGCGTGTTCTGACACGAGAGCTGGATCTTCTTAAAATGAAAGATCCAACACACCCACACCCGCTTTTCACTGCCAAGGTGCCAGAGGCAGTTGATGGCTTTTGCAAACAAGACCCGGCGGATTTGGTGTTTGTGCGATTTTATGACATCTTCAAGATGTTTAACCTGAAGTGGCTCCATCCTCATTTAGTTCGCCTATTCTGTCTCAGTACGGCCCACCAGCTCTTAAAAGAGAAGTTTGGGGGCGTCGCGATAGCGGACCCCTACTACATGATCGAGACCAACTTCAGAAGCCATGAAGGCTGGCAATTTATGTCAAAACACCTCAAAGAGATCATGGTGGCGAATAAGTGGAAGGATTACATTCTCTTGCCATACTATCCCTTGTAAGTAGTTATTCGCTACGCCATAATGCAGATGCTTCATTAGATTTCTATCATTATTTTTCTAACACTCTGTCTAAATTGTTTTGCCCAAAGACAAGTACTGCGTCCTGCTCGTTATTTCCCCGCAATACTCCATGGTCACATATTTGGACTCGGGTAGCGAGGACAAGCCGAAAGACTACACCAACCTCAAGAAGGCTCTGGATAATGCTCTAGTTGACTACGGTATGAGGGGAGGCATCGTCAAAAGGACGAGAAGGGAAAGAGGAGGTGTGCCAATATTCCACCACATTATCAACTTCGCCTGCGTCACGCAACCAAAGAACAGCGAGAGGGATGCCTACTACGCCATATATCAGATCCGTGCCTTCGTACGGGATGAAGAGCAACTCAAGTTGCCAGGTCAACTCCAACGCTGGGCCGAACACTTGGCGACGATCCAAGATCGTGATCTTCGACAAGAATTCTATCGCATCCAGGAGACCTTCGCGCGGATAATAGTACACGATGTCTGCACCGTTGGAGGCATATTCTACTACGACGGCGCTCCACTCGATAATGCGGAAGTGGAACGGCGTTTGACGGCACAAGGTGACATCCGCCCGTTCACGACGAAAGACGGAGTCCGCCCCTTCCCGGCCCCGAAGACCGTCGACGCCTAGCTTATCTTTCATTATGTTGTCTAGCGCTGTCTAGCTTATGTTGAAACAATTGATGAAATTCGTGTTTGTAATTAGTCATTCTTTTCTTTACTATAAAGGATGGATCCGTGGTGAATGCCTGGTGTCACACTTCCAACTATTTACTTAACAAATGCCACCGCTAACAACTTCTCCAAGACTCTCTCTCTCACCGAACATGCACGGATGCAATTTCAACAAACTTCAACTTTTCTCCGGTCGCTTGCCGCATAAAACTCGCTAGAAAAAACAGAAACCGTTTGTGATTTATCTTTCTACAACTAACGTAGGGAATTTATATCTCCATCTCTACGTATTTCCTCAAAGATCTAGAACGAACGGAACGTCAGAAGCGATCATCACGCCTCCAAATCCAGAAAAACACACCCAACAGGCCACACATCGCGTACACGCTGCGGACGGAGGAGTAGTAGCACGGAGGCAGCCCTCGTCGGCGAAGGCAGTGGAGGGGGCGGTAGTCGCAGCCATGGTGGGGGGAGGTAGAGGAGTGGGACGGAAGGGACACAAGGGGTGATGGTCCTCGCACCAGCGGCAAGGAGGCTAGAGGGGCCTGTTGTCGAGGCTTGTTGATATGAGAGAGAGGATTTTCCAGGGCCGAGCCGCCGCGCTGGCGCACAAAGCCGTGACGACGGTGGGGAGAGAACTTAGGCACTGCAGGACGACGGGGCCGGGGAGCTCAATCTCTCTCATGCACATGTCCTTGGCTGTATGGATCGATAGTTTTTTCCTAGACCTAGATCAGTTTTTCTTCATTAGATCAGTGTTGTTTGCCTAGAATCATGTCCCTTCTCTGCTTTTAGTTCCCATGTTTTCATCCGTTAACGTGATGCGGTTTTTGTGACAGTAATGTGGCGATTGTGCTGCTATATATTGCTACTGCGCACCCTTGTACAGATGGAAGATTTGGCTTCTTGAGTGAGCGACATTCAATGTTACACTGCCATTTAACCTAACCTAAGGTAAATTTGTTCTTGCACATGATGAGAATACATCGAAAGTAAGATTTATCCATAATATATGCCTACATCGGTAAGTTTTGTAATCTTTATATCAAGGGCCTCGCGTTTTGGTTTCTTTTGGGGCCCTGAAATCTCAGGACCGTGCTGTTTTCCGTGCGTGCTTGGCCGTAGGTTCGTGATGAAGATGAAGAACAAGACGGTCACCATCGACCTGAAGAATGGCACCATCCCCGGTACGATTTCACTTCACTCCCTCACGAAGGGAACAACTGAAAGTTTAGGGATTTCATCTCGGGGCAGTATGCCTTCGGAAACTGTATTGTGTACTCACACATCAGAACTCATTATATATAATTGAGTAAGCCTTCGTCCTATCTTCTCGATACTTATCATATGTATCGCTCTCATATTTGTTTCTAGGCACACGTCGAAAGGTTGAGAACGTCGCAGCATGTAAGTCTTCTCACATGCGCTGGCGCCGTTCCAGCAGTCAGAGCACGGTGCGAGCAGAAGGGTTGTGTTAATTTGTTAACACATCAGTTTTGATTTTAGTTTTTCATGATGAGAACGAATAACCTTACTATACTGTACGTCAATTGAATCTAGCCTATGAAATAGCTTGGAATGTTTTTTTTGGATCAATGACGTTTTATACTAGGTATTGAGACTCCACTTAAGGCTGCCGGCGGCATCGGGCATGGATCGACTTCCAGGACACTGACATCAAGCACAAGAAGGGAGGATCTACAGGAATAGGACCATTCCTCCTTACCATCTAATATATGTCTCCCATGCGATTTAAACAATTATCAAGGTTTTATTATTTGGCACGTATATGAGTATTGCTACATCATGCTCAAGCGTTACAAGTCGACGTCTGAATCAACAGAGAACAAGGGTGAGGTGCACCTGTCCCAAGCTCGCTCCCTTCCTTGTATGAATACCTTTTCATGTAGTCATCATGTGTTTGAGTGGACATATGATAAGAACTGAGAACGCTAACCTCAGCTTCACTGGTTATCTAAGATATTTCATTGGGATCATTCAAGTACTTGAGCTAATAAATTAGTTGAACCACCAATTTATGTAGTTCTTGGGCCCTTTTGCACTAGTAGAAAAGGGGGCAACGGTGCGCCCCCTTTAGTACCGGTTGTCATAAAACCGGTACTAAAGGCGGCCATTAGCACCGGTTGTATTTGTGGCGCAAGGCTCGAACCCTTTAGTACCGGTTGGTCTTAACCACCGGTACTAAAGGCTACTCTTTAGTACCGGTTTTTCAAACCAACCGGTACTAAAGGGTTCGTGCACATGCGGCCACGGTTGGTGGCCCACGGCCAGCCCTTTAGTACCGGTTTTTCAGAACAACCGGTACTAAAGGCCCATCTTTAGTACCGGTTGGTATTATAAACTGGTACTAAAGGTTTCCCTATAATTACCTTCTTCCACCCCGAGCCACAGATCCATTTCTCAGCTCGAACACAACTCCATTTTTTCTCTTTCTTTGCTCTCCCAAGCTCTACTTCACCTCTTTTTTCTCCAATATTTGTCAAGATTTGTGGCATCTACATATACAAGGGTTAGCAACTTCATCTACTCTTCCGGCATTTCAAGTTTAGCTCATTTTGTTGCAAATTTAGCTAGTTTGATTTTTGTAGTGCTTGCAAGGTGTTTGATGAAATGTCTAAGTTAGGGATTTCATTTATTTTATATGCATTTTGAGCTCAAATTAAGGTATAATTTGTGGTTTCATATATATAGTGTCGTCCCGTCCCCCTCCTCACCGCCGTCGATCGCCCGCTCCGCTCCGTAACCGACACCACCTCGGTGAGTTTTTTTTATCTTTTATTTTAAAAATGTTAGTTATATGATTTAGATGCATAATTATTTGTTGTATAATTTTCTTGTGTTTTTTTATATGTAGAGTGTCATGGTTTTGATATCCGTCCCCGTCGGCCCTCGTCCGGTCTATGATTCGAATGTGGTATATTTTTATAACTATTTTTTTTTCGTGGTTATAACAATCATGCCGACCAACTTGTCATAGATATATTTTTATTTAGGAGATAGTTGAACCGGAAATTCCAGCCGACCCTATTGTCGAGTTTTTAGAAAAAGAAAACAACGATTTGAAAACAAAATTGAAGATAAGTGAAGATCTTCGTCTCCAATGCCTGGAAGAGAAGATGGTATTGGACTTGAAAATTGCCGACATTGTTGATGCTCACGGGGTCGAGCTTGCCGACGTCGTCGCTGCTCACGAGATGAAGATGGATGCAATGCGCGTCAAGCTTAAAAAGATTAGAAAATATGTCATTAGTCAAGAGGCTTGGTATCATTATGCTGTTGGTTCAATAGTTACCTTGGTTCAATAGTTATCCTCTGCTCCACGCCCTGCTCCCTCCTCTGCTCCACGCTCCAGCCCTGCTCCAGCCGCCGCGACGCCCTGCTCCACGCTCCAGCCCTGCTCCGGCCGTCGCAGGTTAGTTTTTTTTTCAGTACTGTTAGTTTTTTTAGTACTGTTTTAGATGATTATTGTTTAGATTATTATTTTATAGTTAGTAGAAAATAGTTAGTAGAAAAAATTGGTAGTAGAAAATAGTTAGTAGAAAAAATTGTTAGTAGAAAACTTAGCAAACTTAGCAAAGATAGAAAATTTAGCAAATTTGAAAATGTAGTTAGCAAAGCAAGGTTATATTTTTGCAAAGTTAGAAAATTTGAAATGTAGCAAATTTAGCTAAGTTAGAAAATTATTGTATAAGATAAAAGCAATGTTATTTTTAGTTGCAATATTTTTTTGTATAACAAATGTATCAAAGCAATGTTATTTTTAGATGCAATATTATTATGTATAAGAATATTAAAGTTGTTTAGCAAATTTACCAAAGTTAGAAAATTTACCAAAGTTTGAAAATTATTTTAGTTTATTATTAGTGTAGCAATTTTGTTAGAAATATTGCTAAGTCATTTAGATAACATAGTAAAGTTTGAAACATTACTAAGTTTTAAATATTGCTAATTTAGAAATATTCCTAAGTTTGAAATATTGCTAAGTTAGAAAATTTTAGTAGAAAAGTTTGAAATTTAGTTCATTAGTGTATAAGTAAATTTAGCAAAGTTTGAAAATTTATCAAAGCAATGTTATTTTTAGTTGCAATGAAATTTAAAGTTGTTTGCTATGAATTAAAAATTTGCAGTGACATTGAGCTATGGAGGACGACGCCCCCTTCATCCGAGACGAGGAGAATGAAGACCGGATGCAAGCAATTATATATGATAGGGCTGTAGGACCCAATTCTGATGGAGAAGATTCCAGCGAAGAAGACGACGAAGATTTCAGCGCGAAATGTTTGAATGACTCCGGTGAGGGAGTTGAGTTAGAAAATTTCAGAGACGACAACGACGACGAAGAAGTGCCGTTAGAAAACTCCGGCGAGGTATATATTAGTCTTGTTGATCACTAGCTAGATGTGTTAATTGATTTATATTGCACTTATTAACGAAACATTTTTCTTTTAGTCCTCTGGATCTAAGTCGTCAATCCCTAAACGAGGCCCGAACCAAGGGGTAAAGCTGCCGGATGGTGCAAAGTTGTCGATCGACGAAGTTAGTGTAAAAGGCAAACCGGAGAAACCCGAAGGAATCTACACTAAATATGTAGCTCAATGCAGCGTTCTTGTTAGGGACGCCGTCCCGATCACCGTTGCAGAATGGAATAAGCCGAAGAAAGCCAACATTGGCGCAAAATATCTTGAGGAAAGAATTAAAGATAACCTTTGGACCTCGATGTTGCATTCTTTCACCCTACCGGCAGATCTCCCACAGAAGAGGCAGGATAAAGTCAAGCAATGGACTCTTAGCAAAATGGCCCAGCAATTCAAGAACTGGAAGAACGCATTGTGGAGAAAATATGCGAAAAAACCTCCAAATTTCACCGGAGCTCTAGAGAAGCTAAAAGATGACTGGACTGAATTTGCGGCGTATAGGAAATCGGCCGTCGCTGTGGCCCGATCGACCCAAAATAAGTTGAATGCTCAGAAGAAGAAATATCACCATCGTTTGGGCTCAGGTGGCTACAAGACTGCCTTGCCTAAGTGGGAAGCCTATGAAAACGAGCTGCGTAAAAAAGGGATCACTCCACAGACAGATGGCTGGCCCGACAGGTCCAAGTTCTGTTTGTTTGCGCATGGGGCAGTCTTGGACCCAGACACAGGGCTGATTGTTGCACAGGGAAAATGGAAGAAAAGAATTACAAGAGTCGCCAAAAAACTAGTTGACGCAATAGAACTAGTCCGACAGGGAAAATATGTTCCCGATAGAGAGGACGATGAGCTTTCACTCGCCCTCGGGAATAAAGAACACTGGGGACGATGTCGAGGCAGAGGAGGCGGGGTTGGTTTTCTTGAAGGGTTTCCGGAGGATGCTGCATCTTATAGAAAACATTGCAGAAGTAAAAAGAGGGAGGCGGAGAGGTTTACTGCATTAGAAAGCCAGATGCATGATGTGAAGGAGCAACTGGCTTTAATTACCCAGCAAAGGGAATCTCAGCCGCGAGTAGAAGATCATGCAGTCGAAGTCTGCCCATCTCAGCGGAAAAGCAGCGTGGGTTCCACGCAGCAACAAGATCCTGCAGTTGATGAACCGTCGGTGGCACGCTACCCCGTTGATGATATCACGGAGAAGACAAATTGTGAGTTACATGCGCCAATGAATAACCTTAGTTTTCCGATGGCGAATGGCTATGCTTTACCACATCAACCTGGAGCAACCTTCCATTTTGGTGAGATTCCAGCTGGATTTGCTCGTGTCGGGGTCACGAAAGTTTTGTCGGGATTCAACTCAATGCATCTTGACATTCCTGGAGCTGAAGGCGAGAAGACATTGGGAGAAGTCGAGCTTGGTATCGTTCTATGGAAGAAGAAATACATCAAGTTTCCAGACTCGGCGCCAAGGCCACCGACTCCTCCGGTTAGAAATTCACCACAGCAAAGTCCACCCTCCTCCCCCGACGATGTGGAGCCCACCGCGAGTCCATCGCCCGCGCCGTCCCGTCAGCCGACTGCTACGCCCACTAGCAGTAATTTGACAAAGCGGAAGCTGTTCACGTCGTCCCCTATCAAGAAACGTGCAAGAAAACCCAAGAAGTCAAGGCTCCTGAGAAGTTACCGGGCGAGATGACTTTGGAGGAATTAAAACTGAGCACACAAGGCAAGGCTAAAGCCTTTTTTGAACAGAAAAAAAAGGAAAGACTGGAGGCAAGACTTGACCCCATGAAGGAACTTCTGAAGACTATACCAACCGAGGTAAAAGATCGCACCGTTGACAACCTATATAGGTTTCCACAACCGCCCCTTTCAGACTATGAGCGAGGTATTGACAAGGTACTTTCCTCACAGACGGAGAAAGAAAAAGCGTGCAGGAAAAGAGTTGCCCAGCTCGGAGAACAAGAAGCACAATCGATCGCCCCGCTCATTGTGCCTTCTGAAGCTCGGGAAATCGAGCATGGAGAAGTTGTCATTGGCGACGTGGGTTATGAAATAGCGCAGATAACAATTCAACCTAAATTTGAACTCGGGCTGCCTCTGGTCGAAAATCCGAGTGCTCTAACAACACAGTTATATAAATTGAATAACTGGTACATGGCCGCCGCAAAACAAGGGAGAGAATATCTCATGGCGGGAGTTAAGGACCAACACTACTTCCGAGAATATGGTGTGCAGGTTGATTTCTCCGAACTTTTTCAGATGTACAATCAACTTGCTCTCGACAAATCTATCATCAGCTGCTATTGTCTGTAAGTAATTTATTCGTGTAATTTAATTATTTATAGTTAAGCTCGTTTCATTACTTGTAATTATCCTCACAACATTCTTTTGTATGCTATTATGCAGAATGAAGATTCGTGAATGCCGAATGGGTGGAATCTGGGACATTGGGTTCATTGACCCGGATAAAGTTAATGAAGTCACCGTAGAAAGACCTTTTTATGTCCAGGACACAGAGGACCGTTTGCTAACGTTTTTTAAGCGACAAAGTACCAAAAAGGAAATACTTTTTCCTTACAACTTCGGGTTAGTGTTACTGTCTTTTACACATTCTATTTTGCTTTCTCGATAATAAGTGTAATTGACGAGTTCTGAATACCTGCGTATATAAATGTGCGCAGGTTCCACTACATTCTGTTTATCATTAGACTCGACGAAGGAGAAGTTGAAGTCTGGGACTCATTAAGGAAAGATCAAGATGATTACAAAAACGTGCGTCTAATGCTCAAGAGGTAATTTCAATCGCACTATACCGTCCACTTTCGTTCATTTCCGGATATCAAAAGTATATAAAATAACTCCTCAATTCATTTTCTTTTCCGGGCAGGGTTTGGAGAAAGTTCATCGCGGAAGAACGCGGTGAATGGAAAGATAAGCTGGAGTTCAAAGCTAACAATGTAAGTACTAATACGTATATAGGTCTGTGTATCTTTCTAATACCATTATCATTCTCTCGATTATTATTTGATTAAATTATATTCTTGTATAGTGGTGTCTGCGACAACCACAGGGGACTCAACTATGTGGATACTACGTTTGCGAGTATATTCACATGAGGGTCAATGAGAGAGTCAATAATGTAAGAAATCGAGAGGTATATAAACATCATATACAACTTTTATTTTGCAACCATCAATTGTGTTTAGTTTCGATCATAACTGACCGGATCTCCTTCTTTTAAAGATGTCAAGGAAGCGGAACCAGCTCCTACCAGAAAACCGTGTAAAAGCTATTGCGGAGGAATTGGTGGGATTCATGTTGACGCAAGTCATAGATGAATTCGGTGAATTCCACTATGTCGAAAAATAGACTCCCTCCGTGCATGTACTAGCTAGCGTTGATCTCCATTGTAATTATTACTTTATATGTAATTAACGAGAGTACTTTATATGTGTAGTGGGTACTTTATATGTGTAGTGTGTACTTTATACGTGCTCTCCTCCGAAACCCTGAAAAATGAGCGAAAAGGAAAAAAACAGAAACCCTAAACCCCGAAAAATAAGCGAAAAGAAATAATAACAGAAAACCTAAACCTCCCTGAAAAAATAAGGGGGGCAAAAAATGCAGGAACCTTTAGTACCGGTTGGTATTACCAACCGGTTGGTATTACCAACCGGTACTAAAGGTCCTTCGCCTACGCGCCCTGCTGTGTGCCCACGTGGAGGGCCTTTAGTACCGGTTGTATCTAAAACCGGTACTAAAGGGGTGACCCTTTAGTGCCGACCTTTTAGTACCGGTTGCACAACCGGTACTAAAGGCCCTATAAAACCGGTACTGATACCCTGTTCTTTACTAGTGTTGAGTTTGATTGTCCAAGAGATAATCAAATATTCCATCCTTATGGTGCAATACAGTACTAATATATCGGAGAAGGTTCTGATGGTGCTTCTGTTTGTAATTTGATTTCTGTTTCAGCTCATTTTGTGGATGAGGTTAATTTAGAGATAGTTTAGTAAATACATTTTCTCACTCACAAATCACTATTTTTTCTTTCTCGTGTTGCTGGTCATTCGGATGACAAAATATGACAACAGGCTCTCGAATAAATTAAGCCCTGACCTTGCAAAAAATGCGTTGTGGAGTAAATTAACATGCTTTGAGGTTTACTGATCCAATAAAAAAAATGTGAAAAAGCTAATATAACGAATGAAAGAGAAGAGAAGATGGTTTGGTTGGCAGTTTCTTTCTTCGGTTTGCATTCTTGCTTAGATTAGATATAGGAGTGGACGGGACTATGGCGGGCCGGCATCACCGGTCTGGGACACTGCGGAGCGCAGTGACGAGCCCTCGGGGGTGGAGAGGAAGCTTGCTCGCGATTTGGTGTGTCGCGTAGTGGCGGGGCGCGCTCGGCCTGGTGGTCATCCAGATCTGGAGGTCGGCCATGGCGGGCGGCGAGGGATGAAGCTGCCGTGAGACATCTGGTGTTGTCGTGGTCGCGTGGTGATGGCAGATGGTGGTAGCGGCCCGGCAAGGTCTGTCGCAGTGGTTGGCACTCGAGTTGGCACGACCCCTCTGGTATAGATCCGGACGGGCCTGGAGGACCAACTCGGGAGCTGACGATGGCACGTGGCGGCGTTCCCAACTTTGGCGGAGGCGGGTGGTGCAGAATCGCCTCGGTAGGACAACGACGGCGGCCCTTGTGCTATAGCATGGCGGCGAGAGCTTTACAGGCCCGATCTAGGCCCTTGTGTTGGGGGTGGCGAGCATGTTGGCTAGCACCTTTGTATCTTGCCTTGAGTGCGTGTGATGTGATGCCGAGTTATGTGCTAGATTTGTATAGTTATTGCTTTGTTGATATATATAAATCGGGGCAAAAGCTTTCTTTCAAGAGTATTCTCCCACAGGCTTTCTCCAAAGTCTCATCTAACCCATGTATTATTAACTTATCGAATAAAAAATCCTATTTTCTTTGAAAAGACAAATGAAATCCATCTTTAACCCGTTGCAACGCACGGGCAGCTACCTAGTAGTTTGTAATGTGATGATCGAACTTGCTACTCGATTTCGATGGAGATGCATGTGATGTATATAATTTTGTCTACTTATATATATTTTCAGTTATAATGCATGTGATCTATGTATTTTGTTTTGCAAAATGTATTATTGAATATATGTATATAAATATCTGTATAAGCATCTGTATAAATACATAGTATATATAAAAAAATACAAAAAACATAGCCGTGACGCACCATATTATCTAGTCGTGGCGCACCATAGCCGTGGCGCACCTTAGCCGTGGCGCACAAGGTGGTGGTGCGCCACGGGTGTGCTACCATACCATGGCGCACACAATAGCCTGCGCCACGGCTATTGCGGGAGTGAGTCCTCCGCGTGCTGCTGTCTGCAATGGGGAACAGTGACGATGCGTCGCTGCTGCTGCTGCCACCATGGGCGCCGCCGGAGAGGAGAGGATCACGATCGTCGTTGTGGTCGATCGTCTCCGTGGTGGTGGTGGGTGAGGAAGGGGCTGCGATTGGGAGTGGGAGATGACCATCAGGTCAGGAGGAGGCGGCGTACAGGGGTGAAGAAGGGTTTACGATAGCAGATGGTTTAGAGATCTAATCGATCTGCGGATTCCGATTGGAGCTCGTTGCGCCCCGTATCTCGCAGAGCGCTAGTTGGGCCGGCCTGTTTTTCTTAGGGACAGTAGCTCGTTCCGCGGGATTGGGCCGGCCCGTTGCCCTCTGCGGCTGCGGCATATACGTATGTACGTGGATTCCGCCTCCCATAGCGTTACGGATGGCCTAAGGCCTGCTATATATGAGAGCACCCTTTGCCTGCTAGATCAGCGACCTGCTAGCTAGACGTGTTTTGCTCATTAGGTTTATTTTTCATTCGCTAAGAATCATGTAGTGTAATAAAACTGCGCTACATGCATCTACCAATGCAGAGACAGGGGTGCTGATAGCCTCATTTCTTTTTCTGGAAACTAAATTTTTCATTATTTCTCACGATTACAAACGGAATAAAGACAGACACACCACCAAGACATGGTCACGCAAGCGCGTTTTCTAATCACATGCTAGAGAGCTAAAGAAGAGCGGAAATAAACCCACAAACCGCTCACTAAACTCATAGTGAACTCGTACACCACGTGTTTTTGGTATATATCCGCACTACGGCCGGAATCTCAGTATATTCCGCCAGTAAAACTGTTGGATGAAAGATTCAACCTATGAAGACTCGTAAGGTTACCAAACTGAGTTATGCCACCTTGCAAATTGTTGTGGGCAAGGTTCAACATTTCGAGTTGTTGGAGGTTTCTGAAGTTTGGCGGTATGTACCCTTGAAGATTGTTCTCGCTAAGGTCCAGCAATGAGAGTGGAAGGTTTCCGAAGTTTGGCGGTATGTACCCTTGAAGATCGTTCTCGCTAAGGTCCAGACCTAAGAGTGGAAGGTTTCCCAAGCTCTCAGGTATGAGTCCCTCGAAATTATTTGCAGTTATAAACAAATATATCAGTTGGGTAATATTGCCAACAGGGGATGGGATTTGGCCGGTGAAGCTGTTTGAGCTGAGAAATAGCATTTGAAGGTTTGTTAGATTTCCAATCCATCCTTCAATTGTACCACTTAAATTATTTTGTTCTAGTATCAGGTCAGTTAAGGCACCAAGTTTTCCAATGCTCTTGGGCACTTGTCCTGATAAGCTGTTTCCGTCTAAGTAAAGGTACTGAAGGCTCTGGGATAGGTTACCGATGGACTGCGGGATAGATCCCTGCAGCTTATTGTCAGAGATTGATAGTAACTTTAGAGATCGACAGTTTGTCAATGCATTCAAGAATTCCCAGTCTCTGCTGTCTCGTGCTTCAAGCAAGTTATGCTCAAGATATAGAAAAGTCAGATTCGAAAGCTTTCCTAGAGAAGTAGGGATTTTCCCGGTGAAATTGTTTTGTGATAAATCTATCACTTCTAAACCTGGGGCGCTGCCTAGGGAAGCTGGTATGTGACCTTCAAAGTAGTTGCCATGCAATTGAATTCCAATGAGATTGGGCAGACGGTCCCCAATATTCGGTGGCAGTGAATTGCCTAGCATATTCAAGTCCAATTATAGAAAACTTGAGGAGGTCAACAATGGAGGAGAAAACTGATCCAAAAAGGTTAGGACCCGTTGGGAAAGTCCCAAAGTCCAACCGTTATGTGCAGAAAACTTGGCGACTGGAGACCCGGGCTGGAATATCCGGACATAATAAATTTTCCTGTGCGAAAACACACAATAGCGGCCGGAATATTCGAAGTTCCCCCAGATAATCCAGCCCCCCAACCCGCATACCTTGATAATTCAAACATGTCAGAACAAAAATGGCAAGACTTTTGCATACAGACTCCATGTACGATGAACTTGACTTGTTTTGAAGCCAACAATAAGCTCTAACTCTTCATATATATACAAACACCAAATACCAAGAAAGGAGGATAAATATGTAATGGAAGAGGTTAGACCTCCCTATAAAAGACGGACCGAAAAAACCTACAATATAAAAACACAATAAGTTTTCCATATCCGTTTTTAATAAATTTGCGCTTGTCTTGAAGATCCCGACAAACTCTAAAACCGCACATAGAGATATATAAATAAGAACAAATAAATATGATGCCAAGGCTGTAAAAATTTGAGCTCTCTACGAACAATAGGATCAAATTACTCAGTCAAGAGTCTCCTTGATAGAATGGTTATCTATCTTATACCCAGTTCTCAACTAACACCATGAGACCGGTAAAATAGAAAACCTATCAAGATCATATATTTGCCTTGGCACAATTCACTTGAGTAGAGGATGACGATCATGTCGGCTTGAAGTTGGAACATCTTTCTTGATTCGCTCGCTTGGTGAAGACTCACAAACTGTGCGTCAATATTTTTGGCAACTGGTTACATAAAATTGATTCCAAGTTTAGAATTCTTCTTAGTGTGGGAGCGCTAGCCGTAATATGATCACTTTGGCTATTAGAAATGACAAGTTTTTTAATGATAAAAATTCTTCTCTCATGCAGGTCATCTACGCGTGTATCAGTTTGCTCTGTTCATGGTCCACATTACATCATGTCTAAAATCGAGATATTTTTATGGAGGTGCCTACACAATTGAAAGACATGACGACAATATTTTTATCCGTCATGATTGGCAGCGTGATCTTCGGATTGGCCCCCAGTCTCATAGGTGATCTACATTTTGTTTATGATTTCGTGTTTTTCACCTTTTATTTTTGTGTTGTGGATTCTTCATATGAATCTTTTGGTTATGCAGAGGTCGGGTGTAATGCTTAACTTTAAATAATAAAGCGTTTTTTATCGAAAAATATTACAACATACACAATCCTCACTAAACTTACCAAGCTGTAAACTTGTTGTTGGCAAGCTTTAAATAAAGCGTTTTTTGTCAATATATTCCGCCAGTAAACTTGTTCGACGAAAGATACAACTTTTGAAGATGAATAAGGTTACCAAGCTGTGCTATGCCACCCTGGAAATTGTTGTTGGCAAGGTTCAAAAATTCGAGTTGCTGGAGGTTTCTCAAGTTCAACGGTATGTACCCTTGAAGATTGTTCTCGCTAAGGTCTAGCTCTTTGAGTGGAAGGTTTCCCAAGCCCTCTGGTATGAGGCCCTCGAATTTGTTGTCCTCTATATACAGATTTGTCAAGTGGGTAATATTGCCAAGGGATGCTGGGATTGGTCCGGTCAAGCTGTTTGATTGGAGATATAACTCTTGAAGGTTTGTTAGATTTCCAATCCATCCTTCAATTGTACCACTTAAATTGTTGTTGGTAAGGTTCAACAATTCGAGTTGTTGGAGGTTTCTGAAGTTTGGCGGTATGTACCCTTGAAGATTGTTATCGCTAAGGTCTAGCTGTATGAGTTCTTGGAGGTTTCCCAAGCAGTCGAGTGCGAGGCCGTCAAGATAATTTTCACCTATATACAGATATGACAAGTGAGTAATATTGCCAAAAGAGGATGTGATTGGTCCGGTGAAGCTGTTTGATTGGAGATTTAAGAGTCGAAGGTTTGTTAGGTTTCCAATCCATCCTTCGATGGTACCACTTAAATTGTTCCCATGTAGTGCTAGTTTAGTTAAGGCAGTAAGCTTCCCGATGCTCTTGGGCACTTGTCCTGATAAGTTGTTTTCAGATAAGGAAAGGAACTGAAGGCTGTTGGATAGGTTACCGATGGATTGCGGGATATATCCCTGCAGCATATTGTAAGCGATTGATAGCACGTTTAGAGATCGACAGTTCGTCAATGCATTTAAGAATTCCCAGTCTCTGCTATCTCGTGCTTCAAGCTGGTTAAACTCAAGATTGAGAACAGTCAGATTCGAAAGCTTTCCGAGAGAAGTAGGGATATTCCCTGCGAAATTGTTTTGTGATAAATCTATCACTTCCAAACCTGAGGCGTTGCCTAGGGAAGCTGGGATGTGACCATCAAACATGTTGGCACGCAATGTAATTTGTAGGAGATTAGGCAGACGGTCACCAATATCAGGTGGCAGTGCCTTGCCTAGCATATTTATTTCCAAGCTTAGATATTGGAGAGAAGCTGAAAGATTCAAGATGGCATGTGGGAATTCACCGGAAAGCGTATTATGGTCCAAGATCAACTCTTGTAATTCCGACAATCTCCCAAGCTCATCAGGAATTTTGCCCACTAGCGAGTTATTAGAGAGACGTAAGTACGCCATACGCGAAAGAAAGCCTAACTTGGGTGGGATTACCCCAACTAGAGAGTTTGCGGATAGATCTAAGTTGGCCAAATTGGAACAGTTGGCGAGTGAATCAGGAATGACACCATTAAAACTGTTGTTGCGCAGAGAAAGTGTGTGCAGATGCTGGAGATGGCCAAGGACAGGTAAGGGGCCAACAAAGTTGTTGTCCGACAGTTCAAGCGATCTAAGGAAGGTTAGGTTCTGAAGAGAGGAGCTGATGTGGCCTACCAAACCCAGACCATTGAGTTCAAGCGACGAGACGCGCCGTGTCGTGGCGCAGCTGACACCATTCCACCGGCAGAGGTGGGTGTCGTTGCTCCAGTTGTCCAAGGCGCCTCGTGGATCGTTGGTGATGCCCCGCCGGAAGTCAAGCAACGAGTGAAGATCAGCGCTGCTCTCGTCGTCGACGGCTGAGCAATAGACGTTGCCAACTTCATTGCAGAGAAGCAGCAGCAGGAAGATCCGTGTCACCATGGCAGCGATTTTCACCGATTGCTTGGGAGGACGCACGAGGCACACGCTCGTCATCTGCAGGAAATACAAGTAGATCATATGTAATTAAATTTTGTACAAATTATGTTTGTTCTGTAACAAAACGATTGTAAGACGGAATCTCAAAGACATGATATTAGCTTACCTCTGCTGCCCGATGGCAGATCTGGAGACCCATTTCTGCTCGGTTTTGCGGAGTGGCTGTGTATGTGTGAGGCGAGTTGGATGCGCTCAGCTCAGCTGGGCTCATGGCGCATATGGGTTTAAGAACACACAGACGGTGTCCTCACACCCACACACGACCTGATCTTAGCTGCAGCGAAGACTTATTGAGTCCGTCAACCTGTCCAGTAGACACTATACTTTTTCACTCGTGTCCCTGTTTGAGATGGACAGGGTTGTGCAGGCTCTTGAATTGTTGAGATGGACAGGGTTCTAGCAATTGTCCGGCGGTATACTTTTCATACGGAACCGGACAGTGAAATTCTTTTCGATATGGACGCCATTGGAGTGCACAAATGCCATGATATCCCCGTTTCAAAAAAAAAAAACACGTGATATGGAGGTGATGTTGATGGCTGGCGATGTAAGCCTTTCTCGGTTTTGTTCCCAAGTAGATATTTTCATGTTACTAGTTGAATGCCCGTACGTTGCTACGGTGTATAAATATATCGATCCTTCTCTGATTTTATGAATGCAAATATATAATTTTTGAAGTTTAAGATACACTTCGCCACAAGGCGTACACCATTAGTACATTACAGACTACAAGTGTATGTAAGTTAGAATTTAAGTTTTCTCTAGAGCATTCTTATAAGCACTCAGAAAGACAAGTAGACTACATAATTATGACATCCGGGTGTTCTGCTCCAATCTGGCACCACCTCTGTCCGGCCATTCCATATCTGAACAAAGAATGAGATTACAGAGTCCACAAAATGAAGATTATTCCAAGCCAAAGTATCTGCTTGTTGTGCAACAAAGGATTAATCCATCTATGCACCACAGGCACATAGTATAACATTGTCTTGTTCATAATCATAAAAATGACTTTGTCATGTGCCGATCAGTTTTCTTTTAAATGCAAATACCAATAACATCAACTTGCTTAAAAGGAATAAAGGCTCGCAGTTGGACAATGAAATTTACTATGCTTCTGAACTAACTGCTCTTCGAAACTCCAAGTCCATATATATAAAATAAAATAAACCGTGCTTACAAATTTTGAAATATATCAAATAAAGCCAACACTCGGTTTAGGTAGCTACACCAAAATATTTTCACAGAATACAAACCTTCAAGTTGCATGCTCGCCTATTATCCACTTGTCAGAAAATAATAACAGTACATAATACAAAGTGTGACGTTTAACAGCCTGTATGAGGACCAGGACATCGACGGGGTCATTGCCTTCGCAACGGGTCTGTGGAATGAAGCCATGGATGTGAGGGTACAGTAGGGGGGAGTACAGGATCCGTTCACCCTGACAAAAGGACACATTCATGCCAATGCAAACATTAAAAAAAAAAAGAGGTGAGAATAAGAAGAAATAAACTGAAAGCAAGACAAGCAGCCAGTTTTGAACAGCCAAGTGCAACAAGTCAATGTCAAATATTGCCATAATTGTGTGCTAAAAGGTATTCTGTAGACTAAATTAAAAGCACATTATCTTTTGCCCCTAGACACGTGCCATGAAGCAAATAAAAGAAGTCGCCCAAGAGTTAATCTGCAGCTCGTGTAGAAAGATTAACTACTGTGCATATTTCAATGGATTAAAGGATTTAGCCTACCTTTTTCAGACCACTTAATTATAAGCACTACCGATAGTACTTCAATTGATAAACTGCGAGAGGACAAAAAAGTACTTATTTGTGCTACTACATCTGTGCAACAGCAAGGGAACAGATACAAAATAACTGATGCTAGTTCAAAGTTTTGAAGGGAATGCATGGATTTTCACATTGCACCCTCATCATGTATCCCAGAGAGCTTTTCGCCTGTCCTGCAATGGAAACGCGACGACCACTCTAACGCAGCTGAATACACAATGCGAGGTTGTGAAGAACAAAAAATTATATGAATGTAAATATATAATTTTTTGAAGTTTAATTATAGCCACAACCTGAAATGTATTTGTTTCTTAACGGTTGTTTTTACAGTCGGGGTCTTCCATGTAGCTTTGAATTAATGTTTGTTTTTGATCCTTGCGAAAATTATTGCTGGTAAAATTAAAAAACTACCTCACAATCAATTGCTCTAACCACAAGGGTTCTTATATTATATTAGACAAAAATTGCATGTTATTCAAAAATATAACTATAAGCATAACAAAGAGTGTGAGATGTTTCAGAATTCAGAGGAGTCACGTCCAAAGAAAGTGGCCAGGAAACATGAAAATCATAGCAGAATCTGAAGTGGGGGAAGGGAAGCGTATGTACTGGGGTAGTCATGTATCCTAGAGAGCTTTTCGCCTGTCCTGCAATGGAATCGCGATGACCACTCCAACGCAGCTGAATACACAATGCGAGGTTGTGAAGAACAAAAAAATTATATGAATGCAAATATATAATTTTTTTAAGTTTAATTATAGCCACAACCTGAAATGTATTTGTTTCTTAACTGTTGTTTTTACAGTCGGGGTCTTCCATGTAGCTTTGAGCTAATGTTTGTTTTTGATCCATGCGAAAATTATTGCTGGTAAAATTAAAAAACTACCTCACAATCAATTGCTCTAACCACAAGGGTTCTTATTATATTATACGAAAATTGCATGTATTCAAAAATATAACTATAAGCATAACAAAGAGCAGTGTCTGAGATGTAATTCAGAGGAGTCACGTCCAAAGAAAGTGGCCAGGAAACAGGAAAATCATAGCAGAATCTGAAGTGGGGGAAGGGAAGCGTATGTACTGAGGTAGTCGGTGTTCTCTAGGCCCTTCAAGTATCTTCTCCTCGACCATCTTCTCTCCCCATTTCCTTACAACTACAACTGCATATTTTCGTGTGAAAATAAAATATTAAGCCTCTTGAGCACAACCCTTATATCAGTGGTGCATAAAAATTGCCTTGAAATATCGCAAAACACAAAGAGGCAAAATCATCTGGGTTAAGAAATGGAATATCAAAGAACACATATTATTTGACGAGACAATTCATAAAGGAGTTAAGGAGCCACATAATCCATTGACAATCAATTAAAACATCTAATACTTTTGAGATTCCGGAAACATACAAAATCCTTTTTATTTTGAGCTTCACCTCTACCCCGCCACATTATAAATATTCAAGCTGGTACAATGACTCAAATTAAATTAAAATAGTAAAATACAGAACGCAAAATGTGAAAATCTAAAGTTCTACTTTATCATGCAGTAGAGCTAATAGCTTTAGAATCATTTATACATACACATCTTAACACTCCTCTTTGCATCAAGCATCTGTAACTTCATGAAGCTCTGAACCAATAATGGGAGATTTATAAATACAGAATAGACTAAACCAAGAAAGTTGAAAACTGTACACACAGTTTGTTATCTTGTGTTGTGCTTATTCTTTCAAAGGTATCCTGAAAGTTGACAAGGAGCAGCGCAGAACTGCGTAAATGCTTGAGTTAAATGACTGACCAACAAATCCCAGAAAATGCAGTTATGTAGCAATTGATTGATGAATCGAGGTAATGAACATGTGAATATTATCATTGGAAGGACAAAGTGGTATATGGACAAACCTCAATTTCACACTAAGTCAATCCTTTTCCGACCAAGCTAGCAGATCAAATTAGAGACAGTGGATATTAATCATATTAGCCGGTGCTTGCATGATTTCCCTTCGTGAAAAACTTTTCTGCTTTGTATGTAGCTGTCAGCGGAGATGATTTCCCATTGGATCTTCTGTAAAAATAAATGAATTCGTTAGTACCAGATCGTGGCAAAAATAAATGAATTCAAGTGCAAAGGAAGTCATCTATTGAATTTGGAAGATATACCTGGAAGATGCATATACATACCCAGCGGACATGCACAACACGACTCAAGGTTGTCGTACCCAGTGGATAGGCTCTCATCTATGATCACTGCTTCAGGTGTGGATGGACGATGGAAGGGGGACATGCAGCGACGGGGCAAGGACGGCGAAAGTAACGGGTCCTCCTGGATGAAGATCACGTGGGCAGACTGCCAGCGGCGAGGCGGCGACTCAATGGATGGCGGCGGGAGGCACGCGACGACGGAGAAAATGATCTGAGTTTTCATACAGGATGTAAAATTGAAAAAACTTTGGTTCTAAACGCCAGTACTCAACTACATAGCTTCGGCAACTACCTTAGCAGCCTACGCCCTACGGCGTCTTCAAGACACTTGCAAACGAACTTGAACATTCTTTGATCTAAGCCAATGCACGGTACCTTGACACCAGCATTTTGACCAATAGATTGTAACAATCTTGTTCTGTCATGAGCCGATGTCATGTTCTTGTCTGGATAATTCAAGGCCATTTCAGTAGCAAGCTCAACGCGTGATGACTTACCCCAATAATAAGAACCAACTCAGAGGTGTTATTTGCGGAGATTTACAGATAACCATACTCATAGATAAGGACAAGATTTTTAATATGCATTAGATGCAATTTAACCACTGTTAAATATTAAAACTTTTATTAGAATCATTTGAATCATTATCATTACAACTTAATAGTAATAGTTGAATGCCTGTCCTGCCACAGTCCAACAAATTTTGATCTAACAATGACAGGAAAGTATGAGCTTGTCTACGGATACTTCCCATGCTATTTGTGGTGCCTCTTTGCAAAGAATGTAGCATGCATAAATGGAAACAAAAGGAATTAACAACCTGATTTGTGCCATGATCTTTAAGCATTTCTGTAATGGCTTACATATATGGAAAGGAATAACCATAACCAGACTTACAGCCAACAAACCTAGTAAACAGCCGAAACACATGACCCTACTCAAATGGTACTCAGGCCCAAAGGTACACCGTTAAGGGGTACCTCAAATATGGCTGCAGCCTGCAGTTAAGATGGAAGTCGATTCTCCAAGAACTCGAGAGCAATCTATGAGTTACGACGAAGCACTGCATGCCCAGTTGAGTTACGAAGTGTTATCATCTTCCAGGAGCAAGACCTCTATGCAGCACTGCCAAATGCACTCCAGATTAGTACTTTCCAGCAAGTGAAATTGCGATGGAATTCATTCCAAGTACTCATCAAAGTAAATAAGCAAACAGTGACATGCTCGACCGGGACTGAATAGTCCTCACAAGCTACCAAACATGTTGCACGATTGAACAGTATGGACAAAGGCATAAAAAACGTGCAAAGTGGGTACACAAAGTTAGCTAGCACGGAGCATTATATAAGCAAAAGGTAAGTGTGCATTGATGCACAATCTAGAATTATGTTGCAGAGACAGAAAAAAGGGAAATCGTGTGCTTATAAAACATGGGAGATACAAAGCTAATAGTATCATTTATCTACTGAAAATTACCTTGTCAAATTAACAGATCCACATGCACATGATTTCTTATACTAAGCTGATGTCTCTTGGTAATATTGAGGTTTGCAGGTATGTACTTCTGGTTCTCCTGTTTTTTTTTTTTTTTTGGATATGGGAGCAAATGCCCCGGCCTCTGCATCAATCGATGCACACAGCCATTTTATTGAAGCAAAAGTGTATCAAAGTATCCAACATCCGAAAAATAAAAATTACATTCAACCATCAGCCAAGGTTGAGACATGAATTAACCACTTAAAAAGGAGACGACAAACTAGGCTAGCCATACTCTATCCTATTAATGTGTCGCCACCCAGTAGCCCGGAAATAGAAGTCCTGAGCAACCATCAGAAGCCGGTTGCATCCAGTATCCATATCCTTGCGGTGCTCCTCCGGCATAAGGAAAGCCCATTGCCGAATCCAATGCACAGCCCGAATAAGTACCTGCAAAAAGTTAGTTCCAGTTTGATTGTTAAAAATAATGTCATTACGGGTTCTCCAAATAGCCCAACATATAGCTGAAATCCCCATACGAATTTTATTTTTATCTAACTTTGGAACTCCATTTAACCAGTTCCCAAACATGTTAGCAATACTAGAAGGAGGAGGGATGTTATAAGCAAAGAAAATCATGCGCCAAACTACTTTAACAAAAGGACAAGAAAGGAACAAATGCTGAATTGTTTCATTATCATCACAAAAACAACACTTTTGACTCCCAGTCCACCGACGTTTTGCCAAATTGTCCTTAGTTAACAACACCTTATTATTAAGGAACCACATAAAAATTTTGATTTTCAATGGCACTTTAAGTTTCCACAAATACTTCCGAAGAAACCTAGTATGTCCATTCATATAATCAAGATACATAGATTTGACCGTAAACACCCCAGAATCCGTTAGTCCCCATACAAACTTATCGGGTTCAGTGGTAAGAGTGACATCAATTATTTTTTGGCACAAACTAAGCCAAGCATTATATTTGTGTTCATTTAAACCTCTTCTGAAAGTAATATTAATTGGTGTCTGCTCGAAAACAGTAGAAACCAAGACATTCTTATGATGTGTGATGTTATATAAAGAAGGGTATTGCTGAGCTAAGGTCATATCCCCTAACCACACGTCTTCCCAAAAACGAACCGACTTTCCATCACCCACCTTAAACTTGCCTCTACTAAAAAATCTCCCTTAACCTTCATAAGGCCCTTCCAAAAGGCTGAATCCGTAGGCTTAGCCTCAACTTGAGCTAAAGTCTTAGAATGAAGATACTTATTATGTAACAATTGCTGCCACATACCCTCTTCGGAAAGGAGCTTAAACAGCCATTTGCTAAGTAAACATTTGTTTTTCAGTTCTAAGACTTCAATACCAAGGCCCCCTTGATCCTTAGGTCTACAGACAATGTTCCATCTAGATAGTCTATATTTCCTCTTATTCTCATCCGATTGCCAAAGAAGTTAGACCTATAGTAATCTAATCTTTTCCGTACTCCCACAGGAATTTCCATAAAAGATAGCATGAACATTGGTAGGCTGGTCAAAACAGAGTTAATTAGAATAAGTCGATCCCCATAAGAAAGCATCTTACCCGCCAACACCCAAGTTTAGAGGCAAAACGATTTTCAACAGGATTCCATTCAGCATTTCGAAGTCTTCTGTAATGAATAGGAATACCAAGGTATTTAAAAGGCAATTCCCCGGACTCACAACCCAATATTTGTCTATATTCATGTTCAATGTCCCTCGCCTCACCAAAGCAAAAAATTTCACTCTTATGAAAGTTAATTTTCAATCCCGACAATTGTTCAAAAATGCTTAGAATAAGCTTCATATTGATTGCCTTTTGAGTATCGTGTTCCATAAATAATATCGTATCATCAGCATATTGTAGGATGGATATACCACCATCAACTAAGTGTGGTAACAAACTCCCTACTTGACCAGCCTCTTTGGCTCTCGCAATAAGGATAGCTAACATATCAGCGATAATATTAAACAAAATAGGTGACAACGGATCTCCTTGCCGTAAACCTTTTCTAGTTTGGAAATTATGACCAACATCATCATTCACCCGAATCCCGACACTACCACCCTGGACATAATGTTTAATACGCTCACACCAAACCTCACTAAAACCTTTCATGCGTAACACTTGTTGTAGAAAGGGCCATTTAACTTTGTCATAAGCTTTCTCAAAGTCAATTTTAAATAGAACCCCATCTAATTTTTTCGTGTGCAACTCATGAATAGACTCGTGAAGCACCACTACCCCTTCTAAAATATGCCGTCCCGGCATAAAAGCAGTTTGAGTTGGTCGAATAACCTTATCAGCGACCTTGGTAACACGGATAGTATCTGTTTTAGTAAATATTTTGAAACTCACATTAAGAAGACAAATGGGCCTATATTGCTGAATTTGAGTTGCATTTTCTTTTTTAGGCAGTAACGTGATCACTCCAAAATTTAGTTTAAACAACGGAAGTTCGCCACGCTGAAAGCAAGCAAACAAAGCCATTAGATCATGTTTGATTACTTCCCAAAACACTTGATAAAATTCAGCCGGAAAGCCATCTGGCCCCGGGGCCTTATTACTCTCCATTTGTTTAATTGCCTCATGCACCTCTTCAACAGAATAATCAGCAGTTAAAATTTCGTTTTCATCACTTGAAATTTGAGGAACATCATCAGTCCTATCCTCCATCATAGTTACAGTATTGTGTTCCGGCGGCCCAAATAACTTTTTGTAGTATTCAGTAATATAAACTTTAAGGTTGTCATCCCCCACAATGGTACCCTCATCCTGTTCTAATTGAAATATCTTTTTCTTTCTATGTTTTCCATTGGCAATAAGATGAAAATACTTAGTATTACTCCCTCCTTCCCGAATAAATTTAACCTTAGCCCGCTGAGACCATTTTATCTCTTCATCACGCCTAAGCTTAGTTAGTTTCTCATTAGCCAGTTTCAACTCATCTCTCTCATGTTGAGATAGAGGGAAAGTTTCAGCTTTAATATCCAATCTATCAATAATAATAAGCAATCTCTCTTTTTCCCGTTTATATTGACCACTCATATTTTTTGCCCAACCTCTCAGAAAACGCCTCAAATGCCTTATTTTATTTTGCCAAGTTTGAATTGGTGTAGCCCCAATGAGGCCCGCAGCCCATTCAGCTGCCACCATATCGTAAAAACCTTCATGTTCTAACCAAGACAACTCAAAAGAAAATCTTGTCTTGTTTCCGGCATGAGCATGAACTCCAGAATCAATAAGCAAAGGTGTATGGTCCGACCCCGTACGCGACAAGGCTCTAACCGTGACTAGAGGAAATTTCTGCTCCCACTCCACACTAGCCAGAACACGATCTAGTTTTTCAAACGTAGGAGTTTCCCTTCGACTAGCCCAAGTAAATTGACGTCCTGATAAAGCAATCTCACGAAGATTAAGATTTTCAATAATAGCATTAAAAATAAATGGCCACCGGGGATTATAGTTATTATTACTCTTCTCCTCCGGCCTACGCAAAAGATTAAAATCCCCCGCTAAAAGCATAGGCAATGGCTCATCATCGCATAACCGAACCAATTCAGAAAGAAATTCGTGTTTTAGAGCGTCTTGAGCCGCTCCATAGACCGGCACTAAGACCCACTCAAACCCATCACTTTTAGATTTAATAGTTAACTTGACACAAAAGTCCCCATTTTCAACCTTGTTTACCTTCAAAGTATTTGCATTAAGCCCAACCAAAATTCCCCCCGAACGACCATGCGGCGGTAGACAATACCAATGAAAATCTCTACCGCAAGAAAGATCCCTTAGAAAAGGCACAGAAAAATTCGCCCTTCCGGTTTCTAATAACGCCACAAAATCAAGGTTGTACTCCCGTATCGACTCTTTAACAAAAAGGTGTTTTCCCGGGTCCCGAAAGCCTTCACTATTCCAGGTAATTCCTCTTAGCCCCTCCATTTCAAGAACGTTAACGTTTTAATTTAAGGCGGTTACTCCGACGCACCTTAGTTTTATCAATAGATTTCTTTTTACTCTTTTTCGTCATTTTAATGATGGGTGGTGAATGAACAATTTCCTCATCCATTAATCCATCAAAATCCTCTAAATCTTCAGAAAGGTCGGATGCCCGAGAAACAACAAGACACTTACTTAACTCAGCATTATTCCTATCCTTAGGAGCGCAATGACTAAGAATGGTCAAATTTCTATGCAATTCATTATCTTTTATTTGTTGTGCTGAATTGAATCTCTCAATCGATGATGCCCCTAAAGAAACTCCTAGAACACTAGCAGTACGGACAATATGTTCTTCAGAAACATCAAGTAAAGATTTGGGACGGTTTGATGAAGTACCTTGAGCATAATAGTCATCTTTTTTCTTTGCCATATTAATTGCACGCTCCAATTGAGTTGCATCAGCATTTGGTGAGCTCTCAACCTGCCACTAGACCTAACTCCTTTCTCCTCATCCGAAATAATACCCCCAAAAGCAATAAGTTCATCACGAGAGACATTCTTTTTAACCGGAGTGGATAGGCCCCCAGACGAAATAGCATTAAAAGGATTCTCCTGTTGCACATAATCATCAATATTATTGTTCATAAGATTATCATTAGGTATTGATTGCGAAACAGAAATATCATAAGACACTTGCATTTGACCATTCATGATTAAATTCCCGTTTTGATGATCACCAATCAAAGAAGCATCACTGAAATTATCACTAACCATACGGGCGATCGACCGAGAGGCGGGAGTGATCAACGTGGCATTAGCCGTGCATGCGCCATGCACCCCGGTGATCGACGTCGGGGTTGCCCCCAAGATCATATCATCTTCCAAAATAGTAGTGCAATGATCCATGACAACCGGCATAGAACAATCCCCACTTGAATTACCACCAATATGAGTTTCCTGTTGCAAATTATCCTCAATATCATGAGACCAGAAATCATTGTTGCGTTCCACCAAAACATCAAAACCAGGAGACTCATAAGCATTATTTAAACAAGATGGCAAATCGACAATATCACTAACCAATTGTGTAGAAACAGTAACTTTCGGAACAGCAGAAAAAGTTACCAAATCAGTCGCCTCTTGGCTGCTCAAATCAACGGTGCAGTTCCCATCGTTCATAATCACATCCACAGCATTTAACATCATTTGGGATGGCCAACCAGAACACCTAGTGTGAGAACAGTTATGCAAATTGTTTACATTATGAACATCATCAGAGAAATCATTCGAACAATCATACATACATACAGGCAAAAGAGGCGAAGAAACGGGATTATCCAACACTTGCGCATACCTAAGTGTAGATAGGTCCACTTCCGGCACAGCCGCATAAGAAACAACCTCTTGAAACGAACCGAATTTAACATCACCCAAATGCAAAGAATTTTGCTTGACATTAGAAGTTGGGGTGGAAATTTTTGCATTAGAGTTAGGCTCATTATTCTTCAAACGCTTCACCTCCCTAGCAGATTCGGTCTCACCCTTCTTACTTTTAGCATCATCATGGTCCATCTCATCATCATCATCTTTCTTGGGTTCACCCTTCTCCGTCTCATTATCAGAAGGAGGATGCGGAAACCCTTCCACCTCAAAACGAAGCCGGAAGAAGTCATTCCTCATCTTTACATCCAGGCTAGAAGGTATAATAGTAGGGTCCAAGCAGGTAATCAAGATCCTCAAAACATTATTTGCCCTAGTGTAAACCATATCAATATCCTTCGGCTTGCCAAAGAGATCGCCAATTGTCCACATCGCAAGAAAATCATCAAGAGCAAACGGGGGGAGGTCATGCACGCGCATCCACACATCTTCCGCAGACCAAACCGGCTCCACATCCTTCCGCCAAAAATCAAAGGATAGAGAAAGCTGTGTATGGGGCACATTAAAACTCCCAAAACGCCTAACACGCACCAAATCCATCCTGCTTGGGAAGTTAGCCCTGAACACATTGTCCTCCATTTGCTGAACATCCCACTCATATTGCTCATCAGCAACCAAGTACTGTAACTGCGCCACAATTTCCGGTATCGTCATGACACCACCAGTGACAGCCACACGTCCCAACCTAGTATTCTCCACCCGAGGCCTCACTTCACCAGACATAGGGAGCTCCCAAAATGAAAGATCTGCATGAGTAACCCCATAGACTTGCACTCTAGGCCTCGGAGCACGTAAAATAGGACACTCACGGGTTGCATGATCAGGATTCTGGCAACACTCACAAAGAACAGCAGTGCACTCATTCAGACAGTGTCCCGATTTATGGCACCTAAAACAGTTTGGCCCTTTCTTTGGCGCCACCGCAGCAGTTGAGTCAATGAGCATATCCGAACCATCATGAACCACCTCTTCCACAGCAGTACTAAGTGTCCCATTGTCATCACCATTAGAAATTCACTGAGCAGAATTAACAGACTTAGGAACATAAGCTTGTCTAACTGAACCATTCCTCCGCGGAGGGATCACAGCCGTAGCCTCTTCAGGAAGGGGCACACCCGAACCCAACGAGGACTGCCCTCCACCAACCGAGCCCGAAGTTAATTGTCTAGCAAAGGCCTCTGCCACCTCCTTCACCATTTGCCTCTGCTCATCAGTCAATCCTCTCAAATCCGGCCCCGAGGCCGATCGAGAATTATTATATGTGGGAGGATTGTTGAACCTACGAGAATTATAGTTATTGCCAGCATAATTCCTGCGATCATACCCTCTGTTATACCCTTGATTGCCCCTAAAACCGCCACCAGTATTAGCATTATTAGAGGGGCGAGAGCCAGCCCTGAAGACTCCATCATCGAACACATCTCCCTGATGCAAAACCCCAGTATTAGCAGTACCACTAGAGCTTCCTTCAAAATAATTTCTCCCTTGCCCAACATCACCAGAAGCACCATCTCTACCATACCCATCAGACCGCGCATCACCACGGCCAGCCACCCAACCATCAGCATCACCATGTGTACCCCCAGGAAGCACAGCACGAGCACTCCCAGGCAGAACAGCACCACCACGGCCGCCCCCAAGCGGAACAGCGCCACGACCACCCCCAGGCAGGGCAGCGCCACGGCCACCCGCAGATGCAGCAACACCACGGCCTCCACCCTGAGAGCCAATCCCACGACCCCCTCCCGGCGGAACACCCCCACGGGAAGGATCTCCTCCACCTCGGCTTGCCATGGCGGCAGCTAGGGTTCCTGGCTGCCGAGAGGGAACAACGAGAGTCGCAGGGAAACGAATGAGCGAACGAAGCCCTAGCCACCCGCCCGATCCCATATCATAACGAATCAGGCGGGTGCTAGAGTGGATCACGACTCCGGATTCAAGGCCCATACTGCCAGGAACCAGGCGATCCGAAAAACTTTTATGCGAGCCCATACAGCCCGATTCATTAATATGTTGGAAATTTTGAAAAAACGGCCGTTTAGAACGAACTGGAGATCTCACCGCCGGCGATCGCCACAGGCTGCACCCCCGAGCAGATGCAGCCAAACGCCGCCTCCTACGTCTCCTTTGCACCATGACCCACTCATCGGCGACGAACGATTCCAACCAAAATGTTGACGGTGCGAGCACCGGATCAACGATTTTGGTCTTCCTCAACAAACGTCCCGGCGGCGTCCATGGCGATGACCTGCAAGAAAGAGAACTTACCTCCGACTGGAAAGCCACCGCCGCCGCACGTTGCATCTTCTTCTTCTTCTCCCTCCGGATCACCGCGGACAGCGCTGAATGCTGTACCGAGCAAACCTCCGGCGAAGGCGACCGGCAGAAGTAGTCCCGCGACGGGGAGGACTCTACCGGCGACGTCCTCTCTGATCCAAGCCCGTCGTCTTCGTCATCGCCGGCGATCTGGGAGAGAACCCAGAATCGCCCGGCCGACGCCCCTAACGGGCCTCCGGAAATAGCGCTCATCTCTTAGCGTAGTGGGTAGCCTTTCTCTCTCAAAAAAACTTTTTGGGGGAGAATTTCACTTCCCCGGCCTCTGCACCAACTAGGGATGCACACAGCCATTAAGCATGAGTACCAGGATTTTTATCTTGATTAATAACCAAGCCTGGTCCTCAGGATAAATTGCATGAGTATCAGGAAGTCCTAATCCTCAAGTATAAATAGGAACCTAAATTCGCGTCCGTGAGGACTTGAACTTGGGTGTTGGGTTTGTACATCCACTCCCCCAACCAGTTGAGCTAGGCTCACACATTCCATGATGATGCACCGTACGGAAACACACTAACCTGCATTGGAATAAAAGAAGACATGAGCCTACCTCACCAGTTGACTCGCTGCTCTGTTCATGGCTGTCAATGTTGGAGAGGCCATAATAAGAATCATCGGATGGTTGGCGACATAGGCTGGAAACCCTATTACGAAAACAGAAAGTACACGCAAATCCGTCCCATGAGTTCTTTCATTTTAAAAGACAGAAACAAAAATCACTGGACAAAAACATGAAAAAAGACTTAATTTCTTATATATTGAGAGGAAAGCTATAAACTGAAAAGCATTAATTTAGGAGAGATGAAAAAACATTTTATCTATTAGGAGGCTGGGCTGGATCGGGGTCGTCTTTCTCCATGGCTGCCCGCACCACGTCCTGGACTGCGGACCTGAACTGAAAACGAAAATTAACATCCATCTGAAGAACCTCTCGAGCAGCATCGCAATCCATAACAACATCAAGGATCGAGGTGCTCCCGTGGCTGCCATAGGTGAACTCCCACGCAGGATCCAGTGTCTCGCCATCCTTCCGCCAGCCACCATGGCCAGAAATCGAGAGGGAGGTCGGACCAGGGCTGGCTCGCCGGGAAGTCCATGGGCCGCGCTTCGGGGAGTCAGGATGAGCGCAGTGGAAGGTGGAAAACGGAGGCAGAGTAGGGAAGGCAACCTCCATCCGCGCGAGGCGGCCTGCGCCGCTCGCACGGACACCATCCAGCGGAGGGGGAAGCGGAGGCGGGCAGGGCACCGACCGGCGGCGCGTCGATTCGGTGGATCGGCGTTCGCGGGCGGTATGCCGGCGATGGCCAGCAGCCCAATGCCGACCCGGTCGAGCGCGGCGCAGATCGTGACCATGAGGCGGCAGCGGAGGCTATCTTCTTCACTTGATCGTGCGGTCGGCGCGTGATACGTCTCCAACATATCTATAATTTCTTATGATCTATGCTTGTTTTCATACCATTTGCTACATATTTTGTTTACATCTTATAGCATTTTTATGCATTTTCTGGAACTAACCTATTAACAAGATGCCACAGTGCCAGTTCCTGTTTTCTGCTGTTTTCCCGTTTCAGAAAAATACTTAAGAAAATATTCTCGGAATTGGACGGGACAAAAAGCAGCAGTCTTATAATTCAATGGACTACACGGAGCCCGAAGGAGAGGACCTGGAGGGCCGTGGGCCGGCCACACCATAGGGTGGCGCGGGACCCTTGCATGCCACGCCACCAGGTGGTGTGGGGCCCACGGGAGCCCTCCGACGCCGCCCTTTCGCCTATATATACCCCCCTGACGCGACAACCCTAAGAGGATACGCCATATTCGACAGAAACACCCGAGCCGCCGCCGCCATCGCCGACAAGTTTCGGGGGACAGAAGTCTCTGTTCCGGCACCCTGCCGGGACGGGGAAGTGCCCCCGGAGCCATCTCCATCGACTCCGGAAGCCACCTCCATCGACTCCACCACCATCTTCATCACCGTTGCTGACTCCTATGATGAGGAGGGAGTAGTTCTCCCCCGAGGCTGAGGGCTCTACCGGTAGCTATGTGGTTCATCTCTCTCTCCCATGGTGTGATCTTTATGTGATCATGATCGTTGTTAGTACAGCTGGATTCTTATGTAATATGCTACTCATTGGTATGTATAGTATAATTTGGAGTTAGTGACATGTGTAACTCCTTTATAGATTATCTAGAGTGACAATTACCTAGATTATTCTTTGTGGAATTGTGGAGCTTGTTTACTCAGGCTTGAGGAGTGCTTTTGTAGCCCTACGCATAGTACCCTTGTTGTATCAAGGATAAGTATAATTTTGAGTAGCATTTGCTTGGTTTCAGTTGTGTTAACATGTTGAGAGATACCACTAGCGAAAGTATGATCCCTGGGCCTTGTTTCTAAGCATTGAAATACCGTTTACAATAAGTTTTTCTACATGTTTGCTTGCTGCCATTTTTATTTCAGATTGCATTTACTTCATATAATCATCCATATTACTTGTATTTCACTATCTCTTCGCCGAACTAGTGCACCTATACATTTGACAAGTGTATTGGGTGTGTTGGGGACACAAGAGACTTCTTGTATTGTGATTGCAGGGTTGCTTGAGAGGGATACCTTTGACCTCTACCTCCCTGAGTTCGATAAACCTTGGGTGATTCACTTAAGGGAAACTTGTTGCTGTTCTACAAACCTCTGCTCTTGTAGGCCCAACACTGTCTACAAGAATAGAAGCGTGTGTAGACATCAAGTTATTTTCTGGCGCCGTTGCCGGGAGGTAAGGTAAGCGGCACTCACACTCCAGCAAAGAAGCTATCCGGCAACGAAGCTATTTTCTGACGCCGTGTGAGTGCTCAAAGTTATTCCCTTTAGATTCTGCAATTATATCTTTTTGTTTCTTGTTTTTAATTTCACTAGTTAGGCTTAATGGAAAACAACAAAAAAATTAGAGATCTTTATGAACTTTATATTGAATTAGGACATGATGCTTTTGAGGAGAAAATTAAAAAACCTATGGAAGTTTGTTTGCATAATAGTGGTAGTAATGTTATTAGTATGAATTCTTTGAACACCATTATTGCTAATACTATGGAAAAGTCTAAGCTTGGGGAAGCTAGTTTTTATGAAAATGATCTTTTTAGTCCCCCAAGCTTTGAGGAGAAAATTTACTTTGATGATATAATGCCTCCCATATATGATGATTACAATGATGAATATGATATTTTCAGTCCACCTACTATTGAGGAGAAAATTAATTATGATTTCAATATGCCTCCTATATTTGATGATTATGGTGATGAGAATAATAATGATAGCTATTTTGTTGAATTTGCTTCCACTACAATTAATAAGAATGACTATGCTTATGAGGGGAGTAATAATTTTATGCATATGGCTCATGATAAGAATTTTTCATGTGATGTTTATATTGTAGAATTTATCAATGATGCTACTGAAAGTTATTATGAGAGAGGGAAACATGGATATATGCATCTCAACAATATTAAGTTTCACCTCTATATGTTGAAATTTTTGAAGTACCACTTGCTTTATCTTCCTATGCTAGTCAATTTATGTTTCATGAATTTATTTACTTACAAGATTCCGATGCATAGGAAGTGGGTTAGACTTAAATGTGCTTCATATTCTTCTCTTGATGCTCACCTTTGTATTTCATTCTTATTCCTATGTGAGCATCATTAAAACTATCATTGCTGTCTAGAAAACAGATTCCTAAGCTTCACTGAGAAATTTTTTTAAAATCAAAGGAAGGGAATTTTGTGCTGAAACTTTGTGACAGCAATCTTCAGGTATTAACACACAATTCATTAGTTCCACGTTTTCTGATTTGAGCAAGGTAAGTGCCTCAAACAATTCACTCTTTATGGGCTGTTCAGTTTTAGACAGATTCTGTCTTTATTTTGCATTACTCTCATTACTTGTGTTTTGTGTGGTTCTTTTGATTAAAGAGCAATGCAAAACCATAATTAACAGTAGCTAATGTTTAGAATCCATTCATGACATGTCTTTGCTGTACTTATGAGGATTTAATTTATGGAGACACTAACCCCTCTAATCAAGTTTTATGAGTTGTGTGTGAAGAGAACTTTCAAGTGGAAGAGTTGAGGGAGACAAACAAAGATCAAGAGGGACAACCATTCAAGCTTGGGGATGCTACCCCTAAGCTCACCCTACATATATCAAGTAAGTGCAAGAATTTAAGCTTGGGGAAGCCAAGCCACCTCACTCCAACCATTTGATAACAAGTAAGTAAGCCTAGCTAAAAGGCTTTAAAGAAAAGCGTTTATGGGAGACAACCCATCATTTTATTTTCAGTATATTTGCTTTTATTTGAGTCAAGAAGTTTGTTTACTACTGTAGCAATTTCTTTGTATCTTTATTTGCTTGTAATGTTAGGCCAAGTATGGTCTCTAGTAGAAAGTTTTTGCTATATTTGGATTTCTGCACAGGAAACAGATTTATGTCTGTCACCGTTAAATTCGCAATTTATTCCAGAAGCAACGAAATGTTTTGAGATTTTTTGTGCTGAATTCTCATATATGTATGCAAATTTCTCTAGTTCAGTGATTTTCGATTTGAGCAACTCTAGTGCCTCGAAAAAATTCGTCTTTACAGACTGTTCTGTTTTTGACAGATTCTGCCTTTTATTTTGCATTGCTTCTTTTGCGATGTTTATTTGGATCTTTTTGCTCCTTTGAACATCAGTGGCTGTAGCTAATGTTATAATGCTTTAAGGTGTGATTGTGTCACAGTAGAACTTGTGAATTTTTGGTTTATGCACTAACCCTCTAATGAGAATTACTTTGAGTTTGATGTGGCGGAAGTTTTCAAGTAAGCAAGAGGGATGATATGATGAGATCAAGAAGAGTGAAAAGCCTAAGCTTGGGGATGCCCCGGTGGGTCATCCCAGCAAATTCAAGAAGACTCAAGCATCTAAGCTTGGGGATGCCCAAGGCATCCCCTTCTTCATCGACAAAACTATCAGGTCATCTCTAGTGATACTATATTTTTATTCCACTACATCTTATGTATTTTGCTTGGAGCGTCTGTTTTTATTTTGTGTGTGTTTTAGTTTTCTTAATAAGTAGGATCCTAGCATTCTTGTGTGGGAGAGAGACACGCTCTGCTTTTTCATATGAATACTCATGCTCTTCACTTATATTTGTTGAGTATTCTTAGCTACTGTCTGTTTTCTAGTAAGCTCTTGCTTTTAGCATTTTATCTTGTTTAGAGCTGCTAGTTCTTTGTGTTAAGCTCTCTTGTTCTTCACTCTTATTTGTTAGAGAGTTGTTTTAGTTGCTTGGTTGATGTGCTAGATTGGAAAATGCTATGCTTGGGGTAGTGGTATGAATAGAGAAAAACTGCATAGTCTTGTAGACCACTGTGTAGATAACTTGATTCTCTTCAATTTTTTTGAGGTATTAAAATAACTAATGGTTAAAATGTATTGGTTAATGTTGTTAAGAGCTGATTAGTGGAGATGTGTTAGTAGAGCTTGGAGCCGTACCTTTCTGAACTAAAAACAACATAAGTCAATAGTGCTTTAGTGTCGTGAATTCCTCTTAGTTGAAAAGAAGTTTCTAATGGTGTAGTTACTGCAACGGTCGGGGAAGCCAACGGGGCACTTGTGTCGCCGCCACGATCCCTCTCGGGGTGTCTCTAACCATTTGTAAAACTTTGATACTGTTAGTTGTTTGCAATATACGACATGCTATGTGAGTTTTTGGTTTTTGGCACTTCCACCTCCATATTTTGCTAGCCTCTTCGGTGCTTTGCATTGCCCTTTTTCACATTGAGATTGGTGCATACTTCTCAAGTACATCCAACCCCGTGGGAGATCTTCATCTTGTTCTCCTACACATAAGCCAACTATCTTCCTCAAAACAGCCACCATATCTACCTATCACGGCATTTCCATAGCCGTTCCGAGATACATTGCCATGCAACATCCATCATTTACATTACATGACTTTATGTCATTTTTACTTCATTACCATATAGTATTGCTTGACCATTTGAGTTAGTGTGATGTGTGGTTTTCCACATGTGTTACATCTTTTCCACACTACGCTCGATCATGCATATCCATCATACACCATGTATTAGTCTTTGAGTTTTGAGTACACCAAAAAAGTGTGATGATCATCTTGTAAAATAGAGTGTTGCCTCTACCTGTGAGCATATTGAAAAGAGCCCAAAATGGCCAATTAAAAGAGTCCAAAAGAGACCAATGAGAGAAAAATATAAAAGAGCCACAAAGGCCACAAAAAAGGAAAAAAGAGAAAAAGAAAAAAAGAATATAAAATGAGAGAGGGGGCAACACTACTATCCTTTTATTCCACACTTGTGCTAGTAGCACCTACATCATTATAGTGAGTTTTCATGCTTCATTAGTATAACTATGTGGGGACCAAACGTTATAGAACTTGGCTTGTATATTCCAATGATGAGCCTCCTCAAGTGAGCTCTAGGTCTTCATGAGCAAGCAAGTTGGATGCACCCCCACTAGTTCCATTGGAGAGCTTCCATTCATATAGCTCTATGTGCATCCGTTGCATGGCAATCACTACTCCTCATTCAGTGTCTACTACGTGACTTCCTCTTGTCTTGTGGTTACCTCTTCCACTGTTTGAGCCTTTCTTTTTGGCCTTCCAAACCCCCATTATTATTCTCTTTGCCATAACCTCATGGTGCCAAGCCTTCTTCTTGCTTGTATTAGTTGAGTGGACTACATAACAGTTGATAAGTTAAGTGGATGGATTAAGGACACTTGACTTGAGCTTGGCTATTTCTATTATTAACTGAATTTGATGCTTTGAAGATTGATTGACATTTTACATTGGAGACACAATTTACTATTCTTCTTTCTAAACCTTATGTATGGTTCCTTGTCTCCAACACGCTGATTAATGAAAAGTTCTAGCTTCTTTTAGCTAGCATTTGTTAATCATTGTTTGCTTAATGTCAAGTATAGACAATTGTTTTGGATCACCTTATTCACATCATGTGTTTTGCATTACTATGTTGATCTAGATTGTGAGTTTGCATGTCTCCTAAGAAATTATTTGTTATCGTTCTACCTACTCGAGGACGAGTAGAACTAAGCTTGGGGATGCTGATACGTCTCCAACGTATCTATAATTTCTTATGATCCATGCTTGTTTTCATACCATTTGCTACATGTTTTGTTTACATCTTATAGCATTTTTATGCATTTTTTGGAACTAACCTATTAACAAGATGCCACAGTGCCAGTTCCTGTTTTCTGCTGTTTTCCCGAAAAGTACTTAAGGAAATATTCTCGGAATTGGACGGGACAAAAGCAGCAGTCTTATAATTCAATGGACTACACGGAGCCCGAAGGAGAGGACCTGGAGGGCCGTGGGCCGGCCACACCATAGGGTGGCGCGGGACCCATGCCTGCCGCGCCACCAGGTGGTGTGGGGCCCACGGGAGCCCTCCGACGCCGCCCTTTCGCCTATATATACCCCCCTGACGCGACAACCCTAAGAGGATACGCCATATTCGACAGAAACACCAGAGCCGCCGCCGCCATCACCGACAAGTTTCGGGGGACAGAAGTCTCTGTTCCGGCACCCTGCCGGGACGGGGAAGTGCCCCCGGAGCCATCTCCATCGACTCCGGAAGCCACCTCCATCGACTCCACCACCATCTTCATCGCCGTTGCTGACTCCTATGATGAGGAGGGAGTAGTTCTCCCCCGAGGCTGAGGGCTCTACCGGTAGCTATGTGGTTCATCTCTCTCTCCCATGGTGTGATCTTTATGTGATCATGATCGTTGTTAGTACAGCTGGATTCTTATGTAATATGCTACTCATTGGTATGTCTAGTATAATTTGGAGTTAGTGACATGTGTAACTCCTTTATAGATTATCTAGAGTGACAATTACCTAGATTATTCTTTGTGGAATTGTGGAGCTTGTTTACTCAGGCTTGAGGAGTGCTTTTGTAGCCCTACGCATAGTACCCTTGTTGTATCAAGGATAAGTATAATTTTGAGTAGCATTTGCTTGGTTTCAGTTGTGTTAACATGTTGAGAGATACCACTAGTGAAAGTATGATCCCTGGGCCTTGTTTCTAAGCATTGAAATACCGTTTACAATAAGTTTTTCTACATGTTTGCTTGCTGCCATTTTTATTTCAGATTGCATTTATTTCATATAATCATCCATATTACTTGTATTTCACTATCTCTTCGCCGAACTAGTGCACCTATACATCTGACAAGTGTATTGGGTGTGTTGGGGACACAAGAGACTTCTTGTATTGTGATTGCAGGGTTGCTTGAGAGGGATACCTTTGACCTCTACCTCCCTGAGTTCGATAAACCTTGGGTGATTCACTTAAGGGAAACTTGCTGCTGTTCTACAAACCTCTGCTCTTGGAGGCCCAACACTGTCTACAAGAACAGAAGCGTGTGTAGACATCAGCGCGCTGGGCGCCTCGACGTCGCCAGGGCACACGGGTGCAACAAGGAGGGAGGCAAAATTTTGGCATCAGTCTGCATCGTAGCGGCGTGCGCCTGAAGTGCCTGGGTGGTGGCTGGGCAGCCATGATGGCCTGCGCGCCCGGCGTCACAATGTCCGACATCAGATTCCTCGCCGCCCATCCTGAAGAACATCGGCGCCGATCTCATTGCGGCTTCGTGTCGGAGAAGAGAGAGACGAGAGGGACGCCGCGCTGCTGCTACGCCACTGCGGAGAGGCAGAAAACGAACACGTCAACGGCCAGTGCAAATCGAAATCGAAGCGAACCGAATTGGAGTAGGGAGCGCAGATCTCACCTCCTCTTACGCCGCCGTCTTCGTCATCGTCCATGGGGAAGGCGAGCGGGGTGTCCGTTCTGGTGGCACCGTCCCCAAGTGGGATCTCCGGCCGCGTGTGCTGCTCGAGGCAGCGATGGCGGCGGCGACCACGGCCATGGGTTGGCGGCACATGTCACAGGAACTGAGGCACGGAGCGAGAGGAGAGATATGATGGAGGGAAGAAACGCTCATGGCTATGAACGCACCTAATTTACTGCGGGCGAAGGCATTGACTCGTATGTGCGTGCGATGCGGGCAGGATTGAGACGGTGTCGTACGAAGGGATGCGAGTTGGACGAAAACAGGACGACGTACGGGGAACCAAACCTTCTTTTTAGATAGGAGAGATATTCCTCTAAATTTCACGTTTGGATTTACTTCTAGATTACGAGAAGAATGATATTATGCTTCCAAATTTTGCACTCCAAATAATTCGTGTTGCAGCACAACCGACATTAATTACAGGAAAACAACTTTTTTTTCTTTCATAAAGGGCTTTATTACTTAACGTTAAGCATTATACCCGGCCTCTGCATAACAAAGATGCACACAGCCGACAAACTCCAGAAACATAAAAACATAGGCTTCAAGTTACAACACAAGAGATGGTGCACTACTCCTATGGAGGTGGCCCGATACGAAGATCACTACGCTACCCATGTTGAGTAAAAATGTCCCTCGCCGTAGTCTCCAGTCGCACAGAAGCCTCCGTAAAGAGGTCTCGAAACTCCGCGCGTTGTAACATGGACCACGAACGGAGCAAACCTGTGCACCGGTATATTACCTGCAAGATAGAAATATTTTTAACATTGAAAACCTTGTCATTTCTACAAAGCCAAAGCGACCAGACAACATCCATCGCTCCCACCCGTATTATAGTTCTAAACTTGTCTTCAATTCCATGCAACCAGTTTCCGAAAATATTCGCAACTGATCTAGGAGGGTACAAATTAGAAGATATTTGGATGATTGATCATATAGAACGCGCAATCTTACATTCGAAGAAAAGATGTTTTATTGTCTCATCATGAGGACAAAAAACACACTTCGTACTTCCTTTCCAATTACGCCTAACAAGGTTATCTTTTGTGAGAATAACTCCTCGACGAGCATACCACGAGAAAATTTTAATCTTTAGTGGTATTTTCATCTTCCAGAGTTTCTCACACTTAACCAACGGCACGTCACTTTGGATGAGGGCTTTATACATGGAATCCACTGAGAAACGACCGTTCTCATTCAGAGACCATCGAAAGACATCCGACCCTGTTGAGAGCTGTACCATGGTTAATCTCTGTAAAAGAGCATTCCATGTTGCAAGTCTAGGGCCGGTTAAGTCTCGCCTGAACGCCACATTTGGAGGAGAGGTCTGCATAGTCTCAGCTACCGTCTCACTCTTATGGCAAACTATACTGTACAGAGCCAGGTATTGATCCTTCAGAGGGGCATTACCAAGCCATTTATCCTCCCAGAATCTAATTTCCGACCCGTCACGAATAGCGAATTTTCCAAAGCGGAAGAAATGCTTCTTCGTTGCCATGAGCCCGCCCCAAAAGTGTGAATCACCTGGTTTCCATACCACTTGTGACAACGCTTTTGAACCGACATATTTTCGGCGTAGAAGTGTCTGCCACGTCACTTCTTCCGAGAGTAGCTTATAAAGCCATTTCCCTAGAAGGGCCGAATTCTTAACCTGTAGATCATGGACACCAAGTCCACCTTGATCTTTAGGGCGGCAAACCACATCCCACCGAGCCAGTCTATACTTCTTTTTCTCACTATCCCCTTGCCAAAAGAATCTTGAACGAAAATAATCAATTTTCCTCAATACTCCTTTAGGCAGCTGGAAACAAGATATCATATACAATACCATATTACTTAATACTGAATTTATGAGTACCAATATCCCACCTAAGGATAGCAGTTTGCCTTTCCAACTGGCCAACCTCGCTTCAAACCGCTCCTCGACATGCTTCCATTCAGCATTCGTTAGTCTCCTGTAATGAATAGGTATACCAAGATACCTAATCGGAAACTGACCTTGTTCACAGCCGAATAATTCCGCATATTGAGTCGCAAACTCCTGGGCTTCACCGAAACAAAACAACTCACTCTTATGGAAATTAATTTTCAGCCCTGAGAGCTGCTCGAACGCTGATAGAATCAACTTCATGTTCAAAGCTTTTTCCAGGTCATGTTCCATAAAAAGAATTGTGTCGTCCGCATATTGGAGGATAGATAAGCCACCATCAACTAAGTGAGGTATGACTCCTTCAATCTGTCCATCCAATTTTGCCCTCTCGATCATGACCGCTAACATATCCGCCACTATGTTAAATAGAATCGGCGAAAGCGGATCACCTTGCCTTAGGCCCTTCTTTGTCTGGAAGTAATGACCAGTATCATCATTTACTCGAATGGCCACACTACCTCCAGTGACAAAGTTCCGAACCCAAGCACACCATTCCTCCGAAAAACCTTTCATACGCCAGGTCTGTTGGAGAAACTCCCAATTGACCTTATCGTAAGGCTTTTCGAAGTCAATTTTAAATATCACCCCATTCAATTTCTTACGGTGCAACTCATGAACCGTCTCATGTAAAATGACCACACCATCAAGGATATTCCTCCCCTGCATAAATGCAGTTTGTGTAGGTCTAACCACATGATCCGCGACCGTGTTCAATCGAATGGTTGCCACCTTCGTGAAAATTTTGAAGCTTACATTAAGGAGACAGATGGGCCGATATTGCTGGATCCTCTCCGCATCCTTAATTTTTGGCAACAAAATTATTTCACCAAAGTTGAGGCGAAAAAGCTCAAGCTGTCCGTCATGCATAGCATTAAACATAGCCAGCAATTCAGGTTTGATGATATCCCAAAAGTTTTGGTAAAACTCGGCTGGGAATCCATCAGGGCCTGGAGCCTTGTTATGTTCCATCTGAAAGACTGCTTTTCTCACCTCTTCGTCAGTAAAAGGTGCGGTAAGAAAAGCATTCGCATCATCCGAGACTTGAGGTATATCATCGGTACGAGACTCATCAAGAGAGAGGTTGCCCTCCTCCGGCGCCCCGAATAAACCTTTATAATACCAACTAGTTGCCGACGGTTTTTTGTCGGGGCCGTCAGCATATAAGACAAACTTAAAACGTCGCCATATCACTAGGTATGCAGAGGGTGGATGTTGGCATATAATTTGCCACGTGGTGCAGGAAAAGGAAAAATAAAAGATAAAATTACGTTATTTCTCTTTTGAACATGTGTGTGTCCTCGCACCACACAAAGCGTGCGACAAATATCATGTCCATCGAGTAAGAGTGCAAATAGAACCCGAGCTACATGTAGATCGTTTTTTGCAAAATTTAAAATCAGCATGTTTTTGCTTCCAAAAATCATGAAAAGAAAATCCCAGATGTAGATAATGTCTGGATCTACAAGTGTGTGAATTACAGTGCAAAATTCGTTGTATTCTGGGTTATACAAAAAAGAAAAATCGAGCAAATTTTCAATTTTTTGAACTGTGTAGTGTTCACTACCCATTTGTCATATTTTCTAGCTCACAATATAAAGAATTTAGAGTTGAAATTTTGCACACATATAGATCTTATCACTATCTACAACATCGCCCGGGGCCGCCGCCCAAACAGCCGGCCATCCCGCCACGCCGAGCAGACCGCCAACACCACCTTTCGGGACCGCCATCCGGACGTACCACCGATCGCACACGAGCCACGATGCCACACGACTCAGCCACCCGCAGGCCTAGCTGCACGTGGAAAGCCGCTCGCAGATCATAGCCGCCACACCAACATCCGGGGCCGCCTCCCCGGCCTAAAAGACAACCGCTGATGCCGCCGCTTCCACTCAGGCCCGACACCCATGCCGCCAACACCACCTTCCGGTACCGTTGTCCCGGCGTAGCATCGCTCGCATCCGAGCCACGACGTTGCACGACTCGGCCACCCGCTGCCCAAGCTGCACAAGGAGAATCGCTCGAAGATCAACATTCGGGGACGCCGCCTCGGCCTAAAAGAAAGCCGTAGCTGCCGCTATCACACCTCCAGAACACCCACATCGTCCACCGCCAACCTCGGGTCTCCCTTGCCGATGCCGGCCTCCAAGACGAAGCCCTCAAGAGGGAAAACGACACTAAGTCGCCATCATCGTCCGATCTCAATATCATGGGGTTTCCCCTAGAGAGCCAAGCTGGCCGAATCCGTGCAGGAGGTGGTCAGTAGCAAAAGAGTGATGCCTCCAAGAAGGCCAACGATGGCCGCGGCCGCCGCCATCGCCGGTCACGGCACTAGGCCGAGACAGGGTCTTCACCCTAGCCGCTCACCACCTCGACGCACACCACGTACCGGCGCCGGCAAGCCCACCAGCTACCACCGCCCCATAGCTCCCAGCGACGCAAGGGACAGGGAGGAAAGGTTGAACGTGTTGCCTAACTAGAATCCATTTTCGTATTTATACGTGTTAAACTGTAGAAAATATTCTTGACTCTCATAAGTACGTTCCAAAAGTAGAACTCCCCTCGGCTTAGCCCAAAATAGAAGACAGTGTCTATCACTCTAATAAGGAACCTCTGTCAAAGCACCATTTTCGGTGAATAGCTTAAGATCCATTTATGACGCGTATGTTTTGGTGTGTGATTCTTATTCTATGCTTAATTTCCAAGACTGATGAAGGATTTCTGCAATTGGTTCGATTATATCCATCTTGTGATTCTTATTGTATGGCACTGGGAGCAAAATGCATGATCTGGTACTTAGCTAGCTGTGAGCACACGCGTACCAAGTACCAACTCAAATGGGGAATGGGTAGATAGATGCCAACGTAGGGTGAAATGCAAGAGTTATGGTTTGCATGTCCCGGTTGGGGCTAGCTATACGATCTGGTCCCAAATGGTTAAGCGTACCTTGCAAATGAAGTGGTAGCTCTGCCGACAAAAACAATCGCTTATAGGGTAGTGAAAACAAGTTAATTTATATGTTTTCAGTTTTTGCGAGCTGCCTGCACGCATGTAGCAATTTTTGCATGCCCTTTTATGAACTTTGTACCAGCGGACTATCTTATCTGTTCGTTTAGTATTTATTTATATTGAGTTTATGTATGTATGACTAAATGACGCGGGTAGAAAAAAAAAGTTGTATGTCTCAACATTAATGTACGTGACTGATCACGGATGGTGGTACTCCGACCATTGCTGGAGGTAGTATCTACCGTACCACAATATATACATTATTTCAGATGTATGTGTTCGGATTCTGAATAAATGCATGCCTTCCACACGTTCAGTCGGTATCAGATCTCGAATAAAGAAGTGCCGTGTACATCTCGAACTTATACGTGCGATAAGTTTCCTGGAAAACCGATATTTTTCACAGACGACAGGGTTATGGGCAGTAGTCTGAGATGAGCCGGCCGATCGATCCATCGGTCAACACACAGATGACAGACTTATCAGATGTATGTGTTAGTATTCTGAATAAACACAGACCACCACGACGTATTGTGTTCTTTTTTATTTATGTAGAAAGTAACTAACGCCTACGTCACAAGGTAAATATCATGCAGGACAATATATGTAGCTTAAAACCATGCAAAAAAATAAAAAATATATGTAGCTTAAATATCATACGTGGAGCACAGAGCAAAAGATTATTGATTGAACTATATATTAACCACGGAATATCAACTGAGGTGGTTTTGCATAACGGCCGGTTGTTCCTACAGAGCAATTGCTTGTCGAGTGGAGGTTAGTGCTCATCATCAAGTCCCCAGGTTGCATATGCAACGTGTTGATGCTCGATCATCATCAAGTCCCCAGCGCGCACCAGCATATACACCATACACGTACGGTAGCACAATAAAATGCATGGCAACCGACCGGCCGGCGTGCTCCACTGCTCCTCCTCCTCGCCGCCCTTCTGCTCGCGGCGGCGACCGCCTCTCCGGCCTCTGGGCCGTACAGCGGCCGTGTGGTCGTCAGCCACGCCGGATCGCTATAATTGACATAATTTTGTTTCATTCTTTGTTTCTCTATATTTATGTGAGGATAACTGAGTGATCGTGTTGCAAGAGAGTGAGCCAGTGCTCTACTATTTCTTTCATTACTGCTATTGTTTTTATATATGTTTCACTAAAAAACGGTTGAATCATCTATCGTCCGTTGTACTAAAACGAACTCGGCAACGCACGTCTTTTCCTTCTAGTTTTACACCAAGTGTAACCAAATTTAGTTCCTATTGAACAAATCAATACTACAACGGGAACGAAATTTAGGCCGAGCGAACGAAATTTTGGGATGCATGGTATAAAACATGATTTATTAGCGGAACAAACATTTAGTGCCCATGAATCAGAAACAATCTGGAAGCGGAATGAAAATTGGACCATAATTTTGGAGCACATGGAACTAAATGATGAGCAAAAGAGCAATTTTTGTACAAAGAGAAATAAAAGTATCACCCATGGGACAAAACAAGACTATAAAAGTGGAACAAAACTATACCTTGTTTTTATGCACTAGGAACAATAACGGCTACGAGAAAAAATATAACATTTGGCCAAGTAGACTTGAAAACAAGAAAGTCTTAATGCAGAGGAAACTCTGCTTCGGCTCATAAGTGTAGATGCACCCAGTATCCAAAAAACCATATTTTAAAATGTCAAAAATATGGGATTCAAAATTCGGGTGTACATCCAAACATTCTATATTTGAACATAAAGTTTCGCGAAAAAAAAAGACTTATGAAGCTGTGTGAAAAAACAATTTTCGGTGGTCCAAAACGAGTTTTACAGAGAGATTTTTATTTTACGGTTTTTACACAAGGTATAAAAAAACGTTTTTTTTACATTACTTTTTGAACGGCACACCTAATTTTGTTTTCGTATTTTTGACACATTTTAAAATATTCTTTCATAACAGATGTATATAGACCTAATAAATCTATCGCCAGGCGCCACACCATGGGTTGTCCGGTGCGGCAGTCTCGCTGGCTCGTCGACGGGGAAGGAAACCTACAGGGGAGCTACCGCGCTAGAGGCTGCCGACGATGGTCCTGCCACGGCCGTAATGTTGGGGCCAAGTCGCCGTTGTCCGATGCTATGCTACACGTGATGCACAGTGAGTGTAATGTAATAGTTATAAGTAATCTACACGACTGTCTGCCCCGTAAGCATAGCGTGCTATATATACATCGATCGACCACGCACGGACGGATGGAGCATCACCAGCAACAATGCTGGGGAACCGACTCCTCGTCCTCCTCCTCCTCGCCGCTCTTCTCCTCGCCTCTCCAGCCGCTGGCGCGTCGGCGTCGACGTTCACAAGGCGGCCGGAGCTGAGTTGAGCGGACAGCCTTGCCGGGAAGAAAATCAGCACATCCGGCCTCGACCCCAACAAACAGGTGTGCCTGAAAAATCATAATTGCGCGGCCAAATGTCGAGGATGTTCATACACCAGGTCGTGCACGTATACATTGAAAAGTGCGGGCAATGACGACCGGATGTACTATCTAGCACAATATATATCTGATGTATGTGAGTTAATTAAAAAAAACCACCACAATTGCGACTAGGGTTTTAGAAAACCACCACAATACGTTAGGGTTTCAAATACCAAGCAGTCTTGCGTTAATCAATTTCACATAGCCACCACTTCGTCGCTAACTGGGGTCGACGCTCAGTTAAGCCCGAATCTGACATACCGGGCCCACTGCCAGGTCCACGTGGCAACTTAAGACAGCGCGCCGTTAACGGCCATTAACGGCTTGTTCTTTGACCTAACTTACCCCCGTCGGCAAGTGGACACTGGCTGACTCAGTCACTTCCCCCCTCCCGACCGAAAATTGAACCCATGGCGGCGGCGAGCTCTCAGGGCGGCACCGGCACCGGAGATGGCGGTGGAGAGGCCGTAGACGGAGGCGAAGAGTTAACTCATGGCGGCGCCGGCTTAGGTGGTGGCGCGGAGGAAGGGGACTGCTGCGGGAGCTCCAACCCAGGGACCGTGAAGGAAGTATCACCGTCGAAGGCCGCCACGGCAGCCGTGGCCCGCGTCTGGAAGGAGCAGCCGTCGCAGAGCAACCAGTGGACCACCGGACTGGGCGGCGTCTAGTAAGGATCCTTACCCTCTGCTCTGTCTCTGTTTGATTTCAGATCTGCACTAGGGTTTCGAGGGAGTTTGAATGTAGATACGAAATTAAACTTGTTTTCTCAATTTATGTAGCCTGGATGATGATATATGGGATGTTCGGTTCAATTTAGAAGGCAGAGATAATTTAGAGCGTTCATTGTGCTTTTCCGACATCACGTATCTGCATTTGCTAGCTCTTATTGAGACAGAGGGCTTCGGAATGAATGACATGTACTATGTTAGAGAAAATGATACAAGGGTTGCTGGAATGGAATTATTAGATGGAATGGCGAAGGTGGAGAAGATGCTTAAGCAGTATGAGAAGAAGAAGGTTGTCTGACTGTAATTTCTAGGAATTGCCAGCTTCCTTTAGGTATTAACACTCCTGCTGAGAAGAGCAAGTTCCTATTTCGGAAATAGGAGTGCCTATTGTGTATGCAGTGGATGATGAAGGTGTGTTGATTCCAAGCCAAGAACGTATTGAGCTAACTAAAGATTCTGAGATGCTTTATCTTGAGACCCAACAGAGCAACAATGTGAAAGGCAAGCAGGTTGAACCAGAAGATGTTGACAGTGACAGTTCAGGTGATGATGAGTTTGATGTTGACAGTGACAATTCAGGTGATGTGCAATGCAGTTCAGAAGACCTGGACTCTGATTCAATGTATGAAGGGGAATCAGAACCAGAGGATTTAGAAGAGGAACTTAGCCAGAAATTGTGTGACATGAAGAAGAGGAAGAAGCCAACAGATCCAGTGTATGAAGGGGAATCAGAACCAGAGGATCTATTTTGTACTTCAGATGATGGTTCATCAGATGACAGTGGCTGCCAACCAGTGCCTGAGCCTGTGACTAAAAAGAAAAAATTGGCAAGGAAGGGCCAACAACAAGATCTCATTGTCAGATGGGTACAACACCAACAGATTGGGTGCCTTCTGATGATGAAGGCAAATAGTGGGAACTGAATTCAAATGATGATGATGGCTTCGAGAAGATGTCATGGGCTATTCCAAATGGAAGAAAAAGCAGGGCAAAAAAGAAAAGGCCAAGGCAGTGGTATGATGAAAGCAGACTAAAACCAGGGGAAGGGTTGTGCTTCCAAATGTGTTTCCTTGATGTCTACCAGTTCAGAAGAGCAGTGCAGACACTACACATTGCACAACTAAGAAACTTTAGGTACCACAGAAATTGCAAAGATAGGGTTATTGTCCACTGTGCACTAGGAAAGGAAAAATGCCCCTTTTATATGGTTGGTTCAGTCATCAAGGGTGAGAAGACTTTCTGTCTTAGGAAAATGCAGCTAGATCATACATGTGCCACATCAGGTGAAGCCTGCAAGGTAACAGGTAAATGGGTAGCCAAGATGTGTGAGTCCAATATAAGAATAGACCCTAGGACTGGGAGTGAGGCTGTGAGGGAGACAACAAAGGAGAAATATGGAGTTGATGTGCACAAGATGATGGCATATAGAGCAAAGAATGCAGCTTTGCAGGTTGTGTTGGGTGATCAGATTAAACTGTACAAGAGGTTAAGAGATTACCTGCAGACTGTTCTTGACACCAATCCTGGCTCTAGATGCATTGTGACTACAAAAATGGTTGCAGAACACCCAATCCGAAACCCTCGTTTTCATGGGCTGTTTTACTGTCTGGGTGGCTCTATTCAAGGCTTTCTGAATGTCTGTAGGCCATTTATTGGTGAGTAGTGCCTTCACATTTGTTAACAGTTTTTTTGGTTAGTGTTCATTTGTTGCTGCATGCCTAACATTTTTTGTTGCAGGTCTGGATGGTTGTTTTGTTAAGCTGAGCACAGGCCACCAGATCCTTGCTGCAACAGGAAGGGATGGGAATAACAACATATTTCCCCTAGCATTTGGTCTGCTTGATAAGGAGGAGACAGACAGCTGGGCTTGGTTTCTTACACAGCTAAAATTGGCTATTGGGGGAGAGTCAGGGAATTTTGGCTTGTACACCATCATTTCTGATAGACAGAAGGTAAAAAGCTCTATCTAGTCCATAAATGTGCCATTTGTCGAAAATCAACAACTATTACTAGTCTAATTTGCATCTAATATACATGAAATGGTCTTTAAGCTCTATGTATACCATGAATGTGTCATTTGTCGACAATCGACAACTTTTTTTAGATACATCCGATTTAGCGACAATAGCCATAAGACAAGTATGGTACTATTACTAGTCTAATTTGCATCTAATATACATGAAATGGTCTTTAAGCTCTATGTACACCATAAATGTGTCATTTGTTGACAATCGACAACTTTTCTGACATACATCTAAATTAAATAAAAACAGGGCCTGCTAAATGTAATCAACCAGGTGTTTCCCAACTACCCACAAAGGTACTGTCTTAGACACATATATGCCAATTTTCAACTTGCTGGGTTCAGAGGGGAGGAGGTCAAAAAAATAATGGATGAAGCTAGCTATTCTTACACACAACATGGGTTTGATGTTGCAATGGAGAAAATGAAAGAGGAGAGTGAACCTGCTTGGCAGTGGCTAATGAAAATTCCTGTCTCAGCTTGGGCAAGATATGCCATGGATTTTAACTGCAAGACTGACTTAGTGGTTAACAATCTGAGTGAGGTTTTCAATAGAATGATACTTGATGTCAGAGGCAAACCAGTACAAACAATGTTTGATGGCATCAGGAAAAAATTATGGAGAGAAATGATGAGAAAAGAACAGGAGCAGAGAGAGCTAGATGGGAGATCACCCCAACTTACTCAGAAATATTGGAAGAAAACAAGAAATGGTCTAGGCCTTGCAGGGCAAAGAGAGCAGGAGATGGTTTGTGGGAAGTGAGCAGTAGACCTGACAGGCAATATGCTGTGAACTTGATGAATAGGACATGTGGATGCAAGAGATGGGACATGACTGGAATCCCCTGTAGTCATGCAATTTCAGCCATCTACAAGTCCTATCAGCATCTAGAAGACTTTGTGCATGATTTCTTCAAAAAAGAAATGTACAAGGAGGCTTATGGTCTAGTGATTCAACCTGTTCCTGGTCCAGACTGCTGGACAAAAACTAATACACCTGACATAGAGCCTCCTGTATTTGAAGTTTCTTTGGGTAGAAAACAAACCAAGAGAAGGAAGGGAAAATATGAAGTTCCAGGTCCAAAAAGGACATCAAGAATGGGCACAATTACTTGTAGCAATTGTGGCCTGGTGGGCCATAGGTACAATAGTTGTGTAACCCCACTGAAGCCATCTCTACAGATTAGAGCAAACAGGCACCAGGTAATTTTCTTACTTATTTTCATTAAACATGTGCCTTTTAAATTAATGACAAAGCCACTAACTTTTTATTTATTCATATAGGAAAACAGGGCACACCAAACAGAGAGTTCTACTGCTGGTACTACTGCTCCAACACCTCCAACTACTGCTGCTCCACCATCTGCACCTCCAACTGCAGCTGCTACACCATCTGCTCCTCCACATGCTGCTACACCATCTGCTCCTCCACATGCTGCAGCTAAATATGCAGGAGCAAAAAGGAGGCAAGCCCCAGTAGCTGCAGCACCATCTGCACCTCCAGCAAAAAGAAGGCAAGCCCCAGCAGCTGCAGCTCCATCTGCACCTCCACAATCTGCACCATTCAGAGCTCCAAGGCCAGTACAACATGCTGGCAATGAAGGGAGGCCAACAAGACAGAGAAAGGGAAGCTCCAGGTTGAAGGGTTACCTAACAGCAAGCAACATTGACAAGTTGACCTTGCAGGACATCAAGAACCAGAACAAAGCAGCAGAATGATGCTTTCTGATCAATCAGTGATGTCTTACAAGTTATTTTGTGTGTTAAAACATTTGAAAACATATTATGTATGCACCTGTATGTTCCAGTTGGTCTGTTCCAACTGGTGTGTGTTGAACAAGCCCCAGAACCATTTGTGTTGAACTGTGTTTGTATTATGTCGAACCTTTGTGTTGAACAAGCCCTAGAACCTGTGTGATAATTTCCTGTTGGTAAACTACCAGTTTGTTGTGAACTTAATCCTTTCATTGACCTGATTGTTGTGAATTACCAGTGCAACATATAGTACAGATTGTGTGCTACATCTTAGTAAATTTCAGATACTAGTGGTTTCTTGAAACCCTTAAACTGAATTGTGTGCTGCCATCACAAATTACACAGCAAACATAAATAACATAGTGCCATCACAAATTAAATATGTTTAAAGCATCAATGCATCAGGTCTGCCATATTACAAACATGCAACACACATGGAAACAAAAAAAATAGTTCTTAAACATAACTAACACACACAACCTTGATTTTCTCACACACTTCTCATTCCTCACACACAGCCTTGATTTTCTTCAGCTTCTGCTTGTTCGCTTCACTTGCTTTCAGAAGATCAAACACATGGTACTCCACCTTCTTCTTTTCCACCTTTAGTATGTCCCTTTCATTCGTCATCTCCTCCTTCTCTTTCCTCAAGTCCTCAATCTCTTTCCTCAACTTAACCACTTCCAGCAGTGCCTGCTCCTCTAGAGACTCCTCACCCTCCTCAGTCTCCATTATCTTCTTGTAGTTAGCCTTGTGCACCTTTTTCACAGTCTGACCAATAAACCTGTTCACATCATTGACCTTAGTTGTGTATTTTTCGTCCACCTTTTGTTTCTCTATTGCTAAATCATAGAGCTCCTTTGCATATTTATGATTCTGCTCAATTTTCTCACTAGATACGGCCTCATACATGCCCCACAGTTTACCAAGAGTTTTTTTTCAGTGGTACAGGCCACTCAGGATCAATCGATGACACAAATCGGCAATTCACGACACCCTGTTAATTTACAATGCCACAAATAAACATAATTAACACTAACTGATTGAGCATATAATGAACCAGTACTACCTACCTACTTAACTGAAACTACTGCACTTGCTTAACTGAATTTTCTACTTACTGGTAACTACCTACGTCACTGGCGACCTATAATTAATCACTAAAAATGGATGAACCAGCAAAAATAACTCACAGTGTGCACTGAGCAACCGTAGAATCGCCTGCCAGTGTTCGTGCCTTCGAATCCAACACGCCTCTCAGGCTTTACTTCATGGAACCGACAAACGACAGGGGCTTCATCATCAATGCCGTAGAAATCAGGATCGTAGACTGAATCCGGCGCGTAATCCAGCTCATTTTACTACAAATCGAAGAAATCAACTTCGAATCGAAGCTCAATCGAACAGAATTTGAAATCCCAAATCGCAAACCCTAACCCTAACCCTAGCAAATCGGACAGAAAGACAACTCACCGAGCCTACCCACGATTCCTCCGAGGTTTCACCATCTTTCCAGTAGGCATGTCGGGGAAGCAGCAGCGGCGGCGCTGACGGCGAAGCTCAGCGGCGGCGCCGACCGCGAAGCTCGACTAGGGAGAAGACAGAGTAAACGGGCACGCGAGAGAGAGAGAGAGAGAAAGGACCTACACAACGGTTATATCCACGGGAGGAACGAGCCATTAACGGCCGTTAACGGCGCGCTGTCTTAAGTTGCCACGTGGACCTGGCAGTGGGCCCGGTATGTCAGATTCGTGCTTAACTGAGCGTCGACCCCAGTTAGCGACGAAGTGGTGGCTATGTGAAATTGATTAACGCAAGACTGGTTGGTATTTGAAACCTTAACGTATTGTGGTGGTTTTCTGAAACCCTAGCCGCAATTGTGGTGGTTTTTTGTAATTAACTCGAGTATGTGTTCGGATTCTGAATAAATCGCAGGCCCTTTGCACCCTGAAATTGTTTCTTCAGTTCCCGCAGTACATCCTCTCAGAGTCTCAGTTGTAAATTGGGTTGTATCAATTACAACCTAAAATGGTGAGCCTGGGCCCTTTCGGATCCGATCCGGGTCAGGTGGGCCACGGCCAGAGCACATAGTAGCCGACATTTTTCGTGGCATACACTTCCCCTGGCCTTATTGCAGCGGGTGCGCCAGATTCAGGGCAGGCGGGCCTAGATCTGGCAGCCGACCGGCTAGGCAAATCCTATTTGCCGCCTTTTGTGGCAAAAGGAGTTCGTGCCGCATACCCAGCTGGTCCTATGTGTACCGTCCAGGTTGTTTTCTAGGCCAGGCCCATTTCTTTACGCTGCCTCCTTCGTCTTTCTTTTTCGCTGTCCCAACGCGACCCGACCTCGACCGAGTGTCTGAAGGTCTTCTATTTCTCTTTCTTCTGCTGCTTCTTTTTTCCCCAGAGTTCGGCTTCTTCGTGTAGCAGTGGCGACCGATCCGCTGGCTTTCTCGGTTCGTCCCCGGCGATGGCGGCAGAAGGTTGGTGTATGCTTCATTCCTATCCCGATCCCACACCTTTTCCCTCTCCCCCAAACCGTGGATCTAGTAATCGCTATGTGTTCATCTCGAGAGTTCTCTCTTATTTGCGGCGATCTATTTTCTTTTTCAGTTGTACAACAGACGTAGTTTCTATGATCCGTATTGCGCAGAGCTGTTAGGTAATTTGGTAGCCTCCATGGGTTGAATGCGTAGCTTGCTTATGGGGCGTGTCAGACCAGCAGGGCCTGATTTTTTTGTTGATTTTATTTCGTGGTTTATGGCGCGTAGCTCATTTCTATTCATTTTTCTTTTTTCATATGGCATGATTTATGTGCGCGTAGCTTCTGAAAAAATGGGGGATTGTATAATTGAAACCTTGAGTTATTGATGCACAACAACACTACCCAAGTTTACTTTGGATGACTGCTTACATTTTTGTTCTCATGGTTGTTTCCTTTTTTATATGTGCAGGAGATGTTGTGATGGAAGTATAGAGATCTAATCCCACTATTAACCATAGGTTTTCATCATTGAGATTTATGAGGGTGGTAAAACGATTTAACCCCATTCAGATGGGTTATATCTGCAGCCGCAAGATGGATTATATGTTGCAGTTGCCCAAGCACTTGATGGTTCCAGCTATCCTGCAGCAGTGGCTAATTGATTACACTGTCCCCCGCAGCGGAGGTGTATTCAAGACGAAGAACAAGCTAATACACTTCACCAAGAACATAGTTGACAACATCTTTGGTTTTGAAACTGATTCAGTTCGTTATGCACGCAGTAGCAATCACCATGACGTTGTTAGTGAGGTACTCCCTCCGTTCTAAATTAGTTGTCTTCCATTTGCCAAAAAGTGAATGTATTTAGACATGTTATAAGTATAGATACATCCACTTTTTGACAAATGGAAGACAACTAATTTGGAACGGAGGGAGTAGAAGCTATCCGACTACAATATGTCAAGGAATAGATATTTGCAAGACTGATCTTGTATGTTTACACATTGCCCTTATCATGTTAATTATCAATTATTCCTTGTGCTTCTTATCCCCTCTGAAAATATTAAGTGCTCTTTAATCCGTTCTTCTGTATAGATGCACTTCCCTTCAGTTGTTTCGAATCGATGGACTATGATATCAATGAATCACTATACCGCACAACCAACTTCTTCGACCCTGCTGATATGATAAGTGAAAAAATTCAAGATCACCTTAATCACAACCTGGTATGTGTGTGGTCACATATGTTTCTTATGTTCGCCATTGTTTTTCTATTTTTTTTGCAAAGTTAATAATGGACTGCAAATCTTATTCTTTTTATGGCAGATATGCAACAAGAACTCTGTATGTACAGAGTTGAATCTTCGCTGCAAGGATTTTGAGAAGTATAACAAATGCAGCAATCTAAGTTAACCAACGCATGCACTGCTGTTAGTTCAACCCATATCGTCTTTCACATTTGGAATCATGTTTTTGGTTTTTATCATCGAAAAGCTTCAGGCTCATTTTTCAATTCACAAGAAATAAGTTGTTGTTATTTTAATTCTAATAGGCACGAATACAGTTTTTATGTCATGTTATATGCTGAAACTTTCAATGGGAAAGTTGTTGGAAACTTCAATAAGGTAATGCATTTTTCTCTAGTTAGTATATGATTTTTCAAGCCTTTTTGTTCAACTGTATAACGATCTTATTTATTTTTGCAACCGGTTAGGATTTTTGCAATCTGTTAGCTTTCAAAATGTTCTACTCTACATTGAACGAAGTCAAAGTTGAGCCTTTCAAGAGGATGAAGAAGCATAGGTTCAGTGGCTGAAGCAATTTTTTGAATGGACAAATTTTATGGCATGGACAAGATGAGTCTGATGAATAAACATAGTGTTGTCATATTAAAACTTCTGCTATTCCTGTACCAAATGAGACTGATGAATTTTGTCAGTACAAACTGATGCTTCCAACAATGTTTTTTCTTGTAAAGCCACGTTAACCAATTTTGTTATATGTTCTGCCCCTAGAAATGATTAATATGTTTTGCCAGATTTTTTTTCCAATAGTCAGAGTTCATCGTTTTTATGTTTCAGTTGGAAATTGAGTACTAGCTTCAAAAAACTAGTTCATCATGTTTTTTTTTGACCCAGTTCATGGTGTTTTCTTCAAGTTCTGTTTTTCATCAAGACTGGCGGTATGAGAACTGCTAGCAGGTGGGGGGTAGACAAAAATGTGATCCAACTTGTTCTAGACTATAATATGCTAGCGAAACGAATAGGGGGTTCTTCCATCTCTTTTTGTTACTGGAGTGAAACGAATAGATATCTGCTGCTTCCGAGCCAGCAAGGGAACTAGTTTTCAACAAGGTGAGCAACCCATACTAGCACCCATAACTATGGTGTATCCAGAGCACAGCTTGGCAAGCTGCTACCGACACCAATGAAATCTCTAAAAACATACATTTTATTCACCTTCATTTTTAGGAATCGTTCGAATTCTATAAACTGTTCAACTTCTAAAATCGTTCAAAAACCTAGGATCTATTCGACTTTTTTGTTTTTCGTTCACCACCATTTTATCTGTTCAGGAAATAGTTTCTGTGTCACTGGCCTTTTTCATTCATCTGTAAAAATTGATAAAAAATATTTTTGTTTGTAGACCTTTTCCGTTCACATTTTAAAATCGTTCAAAATTAATTTCGTTCACCGGCATTTTTCCAGTTCAATTTCAAAATTGTTTCAAAATTAATTTCGTTCACCGACTTTTTTGTTCATTATTTTAAGAATTGTTTAAAATCAATTTCGTTTTAGCGTACTATTTTCTGTTCACTTTTAAAATCATTCAGAAATAGTGTCTTTACTGCCTTTTTTGTTCATCTTTTAAAAAAATTCATTTTTTCTTTTATAGACCATTTTTCTGTTCACTTTTTAAAAATTGTTCAGAATTAATTTTGCTCACCGGCATTTTTCTGTTCGTTTTTTAAGTTTCAAAATTAGTTCCGTTCAGAGGCCTTTGTCTTTCACGTTTGAATATCGTTCATAATCAATTTCGGTTTTACCAAACTTTTTTCTGTTCACTTTAAAAATTGTTTAGAAATAGTTTTTTCACTCGCTTTTTTCGTTCACCCTTAAAATCGTTGAGAAACAATTTTCCGTTCACTGTCCTTTTTTCTGTTCAATTTTAAAATCGTTTAAAAATAATTTTTGTTTACCGCAACTATTGGTATCTCTTTTTGTTCACCTTTTTAAAAATTGTTCAAAAGATATATTCGTTCATCGGCTTTTTCCTCATTAATTTAAAAATCATTCAAGTTTTATCGGACATTTTTTTCAATTCACTTTTAAAATCGTTTAGAAATAGATTCTCTTCACTTGCCTTTTTCTTTCCCATTCAAAAATATTTTTGTTTATATAATTCTATATGTTCACTTTTTTTTAAATGGTTCAAAATTAGTTTCGTTCATGGGAATTTTTTCCGTTCAATTTTAATATCGTTAAAAATTAAATTCCTTGTTAGGCCTTTGTTTGTTCATGAATAAAAATCATTCAAAAATCATTTTTTGTTTTATCTGAATTTTTTGTTCTCTTTAAAATTGTTCAAAATAGTTTCTGTTCAATGACCTTTTTCGTTCATGTGTTAAAATTGATCAAAAATAGTTTTCGTTCATAGAATTTTTTCTGTTCACTTATTAAAAATCGTTTAACATTAATTTCGTCCACCTGCCTTTTTCTGTTCAATTTTAAATTTTTTTTCAAAATTAATTTCGTTTATTGACATTTTTATTCACTTTTTAAAAATTGTTCAAAATCAATTTCATTTTACCGTACACTTTTCTGTTCTCTTGTAAAATCGTTCGGAAATAATTTGTGTTTACTGGGTTTCTTCGTTCACCTTTAAAAATTGTTCAAAAATAATTTTCATTTATAGACCATTTTCCATTCACTTTTAAAAATTGTTGAAAATTAATTTTGTTCACCGGTCTTTTTTGTTTATTTTTAAAATTGTTTCTAAATTAATATAGTTCACCGGCCTTTTTCGTGCACTTTTTTTAAATCATTTGACATCGATTTTGTTTAACCGGACTCATTTCTGTTCACTTAAAGATTGTTTAGAAATAGTTTCTGTTCACTGCCTTTTTCGTTCACCTTTATAATTGTTCAGAATCAATTTTTCGTTCACTGACCTTTTTTCTTTTCAATTTTAGAATCGTTCAAAAATAATTTTTGTTTGCCGCAACTGTTGTTATCTCTTTTTTGTCCACCTCTTTAAAATTGTTCAAAACACATTTTCGTTCATCAGCTTTTTTCTCGTTCACTTTTAAAATCGTTTAGAAATAGTTTCTGTAAAGATTGTTCAAAACTAATTTTCATTTATACACTTTTTTTTGTTCACTTTTTAAAAATCGTTCAAAATTAATTTCGTTCACCGGCCTTTTTTCTGTTCAATTTTAAAATTAGTTCAAAATTAATTTCGTTCACTGTCCTTTTCCTTTCGCCTTTAAATATCATTCAAAATCAATTTCGTTTTACCGGACTCTTTTCAGTTAACTTTAAAAACCGTTCAGAAATAGTTTCGGTTCACTGACCTTTTCCGTTCACATTTAAAAATGGTTTCGTTCTTTTTCTACTGAAACTAACAATGCTATGAAAATGTTTTTTTAATTTTTTAAAGAAATAAATAATGTGAAGGAATTTTTCTGAAACTCATTCTCATTGCAAAGTACGTTTTCTTCAAAGAATGAAACGGTCCTTCGAAAGGTGCGTGTGAAAGGCGCTCGATCAGTGCACTAAAATGTTCCTTCAATTCTTATAGAAATAGAAATTTGCAAACAGTGCGAAGAAAACGAAACAGTGCACAGAAAGTTGCGTGTGAAACCAGTCCTACATTACAAACCATAGCCGCGCAAAGAATCTGTGAAAAACATGGGCCAGGGAAAATGCTGCCAAAGTAAGAAGCTAGCGCAGCCAGGGGGTGTGCGGCGCGAGCTCCTCCTGCCGCAAAGACCGGCAAATAGGAGCACCCGACCGGCTGACCCAGGCAGGGTTCTGCGAGGTGTGTCGTGCTTCCCGGATTTGGGCCAGGTGGGTCTAGGTCTGGCGCCAGTCCTCTGCGTATGTGTCGTTCGACGAGCTGGTTGCCGCCTCCCGATATGATGTTGCAGCAATAAAGACTAAAATTCATAGATTACAGTGCAACATGTCCTCGTTGTCGTGGGATCCTGACGGTCGGCATAACACGAAATTTTGCTTATGTGCGGGTGTGGACGAGGCGGCGCAGGGAGAACTGGTGTCCAAAACCATGTGCGACGGTGTGTGGTGTAACCGGCGTCTAGTCGCTGATTCCTAACATCCCTATTGGTGAAATCTCCTGGAGGCTGGCGGTGTGGGCTCTCGACGCCACCGCCGGAGCGGCCGTCGGCGGTGGGAAGCCTAGCCAAGGACGCCAGCGTTTCGCGATAGAGAAGATACTTACCGTGTAGAGTGTAATTGAGGCAAGATATCTCTCTCCGTGGGACAGAGAGCATGTTCAGTTTGTCTTTAGGCCGTTTGTATTCGCACCCATCCAGCTTGCATATTTAGCTGTATATGCATGCCCAACGGTTGTCCGGTGCAGCGGTCTCGCTGGCTCATCACATACCGTGGAGCTACCGCGCTAGGGGCTGCGGACAATGGGGCCTGCCACGGTGGCGCCATGGCCTGCACACTGAAGCTAGGCTGAGTAAACTTCACCACCATATACACGGCAGCAACAATGCAAACTCCGGAAGCTTGTTGCACTATATGTACATCAACCACGGACGCACGGGACATCACCACTTCACCACCATATCCACGGCAGCAGCAACAATGGCGGGGAACCGACTCCTCCTCATCCTTCTCCTCCTCGCCGCCCTTCTCCTCCCTGCACCCGCCTCTCCGGCCGCTGGCCCGTCGGCGTCCACGACGTTCACAAGGCGACTGGAGGACGAGGTGGCGCCGGAGCCTATTTGGACGGCCAGCTTCGCTGGAGGCCACATCGGCGAATCCGGCCTCGACCCCAACCAACAGGTGTGCCTGAAAAAACATAATTGCGCGGCCAAATGTCAGGGATGTTCCTACACCCGGCCGTGCACGTACAAGGATCAGTGCGGGCAGTGACGGTCGGCCGGCCGATCGATCCGTACGTCGATGGAGGTAGTGTCTACTATGTATATCAGATGTATATGTGTTCGGACTCTGAATAAAACAGCTTGTTCTTGGCACTCGGAATTTTTTTTTTTTCAGTTTCCCGCGTATCCTGTATCCTCTCAGTGTCTCAGTTGCAGATTGGGCTGTGTCAATTTCGCAAAAATGGTTCTACCTGAAAGGGAAAAAAAAATCACGGCACCTACCATCCTTCTGTCCTGAGATGCACGGCACGCTGAAAGGATTTCTTCTAGTTTTTATCTTATTGCACGTTGATTGAATTGAGAGAGTGTGAGAGAATGTAGAGGTGGAAGTTTAGATACATGATTTACACAGCGGTTTACCTGGTAGGGCCCCTCGCTCTAGAGGTAAATGCCCATCTTACTCAGGTAACTCCAAACACTACAGGAAGGAGTCTATGTGCCGACGGCCGCCATCTACGCCGACGGCAAATTGTCGGGGCCGTCGGCGTAGCCTCCTGGCAAGCCGGCCGGTCGAGGTGGCCGTCGGCACACCTTTGCCATCGACGTAGGATGGTTGTGCCGACGGCAAAGCCGTCGGCATAGGTTCACAGGGCTACGCCGACGGCAAAGCCGTCGGCATAGAATTGATTTTTTTCTATTTTTCATTTAATATGAAATAATTCATATCTTTAAATCCGTAAATCGAAATTTAACAAATAAAATGTCTAAATCGATTAGAAAAATGAGAGGAATACAATTATGACATCCATATAATATTTTTCACCATGCATATCTCGAAAACCATACATCTTTATATCTCGTAGCTCATTTAACCTCCACAACTCATGTTTATAATTTTTTCCAGGTGGTAGGTCACATAAAAGGATGCCATGTGAAGGTTTTCCTTTTTTTATTTTGTTTGAATTACTTATGTCTAACCCTAGCCCGAAACCGAGACCGTAAACCCTAATGAGAAACCTAAACCTAACCGTATCTTCGATCCAACAAAAACCGTCAAAGATCTATAAAGAAAGTATACATTATGGATCTAAACTTGATTTTTTCAAAAAATCATGACCAAACTATGTGGCAGCGTAGTTCAAATCATACCCACTTCCAGCGAAATCGGCAGAAATTTATCTGAAATGTTTGAAACACCTAAATATGTTTTTATATCGAAACCCAGGGTTAAATGCACTTACAAGATGGTCTACTATTTTCTGTCTATTTGGATGTTCCTTTTTCGATGAGCCGTTTTGGTAGCCGCTTCACAAAAAAAACTTGTTTTGACACTAAAAAATGAAAAATGGAGTTTTTATTCAACGAAAACCCTAAACCCCTTAGTCAGTACTATTCTACAACCAAGATACACCAGTGTGTTAAATATTGTCTCATTCCGACATTTTTTGCTATGTTAAATGTCATACCCTAACTTATTTCAGTCGAAAACCATACATCTTTATATCTCGTAACTCATTTCTGTGAAGGTTTATTTATAAAAACCTCCATAACTCATGTTTATAATTTTTTCCAGGTGGTAGGTCACATAAAAGGATGCCATGTGAATGTTTTCCATTTTTATTTATTTTGTTTGAATTAGTTATGTCTAACCCTAACCCGAAACCGAGACCGTAAAACCTAACGATAAACCTAAACCTAACCGTATATTCGATCCAAAAAACCCGTCAAAGATCTATAAAGAAATTATACATTATGGATCTAAAATTAATTTTTTTCAAAAAATCATGAACAAACTATGCAGCAGTCGTAGTTCAAACCATACCCACTTTCAGCGAAATCGGCAGGAATTTATCTGAAATATTTGAAACACCTAAGTATGTTTTTATATCGAAACCCAGGGTTAAATGCACTTATAAGATGGTCTACTATTTTCTATATATTTGGATGTTCCTCTTTCGGTGAGCCGTTTTGGTAGCTGCTTCACAAAAAAAACTTGTTTTGACACTAAAAAATAAAAAATGGGGTTTTATTCAACGAAAACCCTAAACCCCTTAGTCAATACTATTCTACCACCAAGATACACCAGTGTGTCAAATATTGTCTCATCCGACATTTTTGCTATGTTAAATGTCATACCCTAGCTTATTTCAGTCGAAAACCATACATCTTTATATCTCGTAGCTCATTTATGTGAAGGTTTTTTTATAAAAACCTCCATAACTCATGTTTATAATTTTTTTCAGGTGGTAGGTCGCATAAAAGGATGCCATGTGATGGTTTTCCATTTTTTTTGATTTTGTTTGCCATGTGCCGTACCAATTGGACCTACACCAACTTTGCATTGCTCCCCGGTTCCTCATGGCTACGCTGTTGTCAGGGTGGATGAAGTTAGTAAAGGATTTGAGGAGCTGAAGCTGGAACACCCTGCAGGTGAAGATGGGGAGGTGGTTGAACTTGGAGAAGCCAGGAAAGGTACCATTCTATGGCCAAAGGAATTCATCGTGCTTTCAAACTGGCCGCCAAGGCCATCGACTCCTCACCAGTCTCCAACGCAACAGTCCTCTCCACCGCCGCCGCCTCAGGCGCCGTCTCCGCCGCCTCACCAGTCTCCAGAGCAGCCGTCTCCGCCGTCGCGTCAGTCGTCTCCGCCCACTCAGGCTCAGCGTACCACTGCTGGTACTACGAGGAGTGGTGACCGGTCACCGAAATGTAGAAGGTCACCCCTCCCAAAAGTACAGCATAAGAATCTTCCCAAGAGACCTTACGACTGTACGGTGGAGGAAAATGAGGCGATCGTAAAAGCCCAAACGGAACAGTGGTTTGCTAACTTGAAGAAAAAGAAGCCGAAAGCGGCAGAGTTCCCCGACACCCCAGAAGAAAAAGCCGCCGTCATGAAAATGGTGAAGACCCTTGAACAACCCCGCCAAAGCTGACACCAGACTATGAGCGCTCTATTCTCAAGTCGGTTCAGGCAAATAAACGACGGTCGAAAAATGGTAGTGCAAGCCAGTTGCCCAGCTCGGAGAATAGCAAAAACAATCGTGCCCCCCGCTCAAAGTGTTTTCCGCTACCGAGGTGGGGTCGAGCAAACATGCGGTCGGCATCGATTCTGAGTTTGTTGCACTGTACGGAGAAGCAGCCTCTGCTCATGCCTTGTCTATTGCTTAGTACTTAAACCAATTACAATTCCACGAAGAAATAATACCAAAATACAAATACCGGCACGGGCATCCTCTCGTCAAACCTGAGTTAGTCAAAGATCTACCAACAAAAATGCGAAGATTGCATAGTTGGTACATGAAAGACTCAAAGAAAGGGGGAAATTGGATCCACGTGGGATATAAGAACGAGCATTACGGGCATGGAGCTGGCGTGGTAATGATTGAATTTTCTGAATTATTTCAGTTATACCAACAAGACGCCCTTGACAAAGCTATCATCAGTGCTTATTGTCTGTTAGTATTATTTCTGTAATTAAGTCTCTAGCTAGCTCAACTCGTTCATTGCATTTATAATCTTACTCATCACTATATTAATTATGAAGAATGAAGATTCTCCAATGCAAAAGAGGACAAATCTATGACATTGGGTTCGTTGACCCAAATTTCGTTCATGAAAAAAGTCTCCATGATTTTTACGACGACACAGAGAATAACTTGATAAATGCGTTATGGTTTAACGAAACCAAAAGAGAAATACTATTTCCTTACAACTTCAAGTAAGTGTTAATGTCTTCTACACATTCTATTTCGCTTAATTTCTCAATGTTAAGTGTATAATTGATGACTTATGCGTGCGCAGCTTCCAATTTATTCTGCTAATCATTATGCTTGATAAAGGACTAGTACTTGTCATGAACTCCTTACGTAAACCCCTTTAGGATTGGACGGACATTTAGGAATGTCTGCAGAGGTAATTTCAATCATTATGGCACTATATCGGCAACTTTCCGTTCATTTACTGATAGCAAGTAATTAATATATAACTCCTTTAATCATTTTCTTTGCCCGGCAGGGCTTGGAAACGATTCACCGCCAGGGCTAGGGGTGATTGGGCGAAGGAGATTACATTTAAACCAATAAATGTAAGTACTACTAGCTAGATCCGCGCATCTTTTTTATTCTAGTTCAATACCATTACCATTTTTTGATTGAACTCTGTTCCCGTAGAGTGCTTCAGCCAGGAAAGTGGGAATCATTTATGTGGATACTACGTCTGCAAGTTCATTCGTCAGACGTGCTGTAAGAAGGGCAGAATCTTAGAACAAATTGAAGTGCGTATGCAATATTCATAATTTTAGTTTATTGTCATCAATTGTGTTTACTTTCATTCATATGTATTGACCATTTTTTAATTAGATCGAACGGTTGCGGGAAGGCCTTATACCACAGGATCTCGTACGAGCAATTCAAGAGGAAATTGCCGGATTCTTAGATGCAGAGGTTCTAGATCCGAAAGGGGAATACTACTGTAAGGTTTAAATTAAATAGTGAGTGTAAAAGAGATGTATATATATATATATATATATATATATATATATATATATATATATATAAGAATAAAACTACTGTGTACTACATGTACCGTTTATAATATGTTTGACCAAACACGACGAATGAGATGTGTGTAATATATTCGTGACGATGATGTGTAATAGTGGTTTCCCTTATTTAACTAGTAGTGGCATTTTTTTAGTTGTAAAAAATATTTAATTTAAGTTTTTTAAACATGCATACATTTGACATAATCAAATATGTCTTATTTTATGAATATTTTGGTATTTTATTCATATTTTTTTGAATTACAGAATAAGCATTATTAATTTTACAAATTTAAACAATTTTCTGAAATTTCTGAAAAAAGTGAAAAAATCTGGCGAGCCAATAATCCCGATTCGTAATACGAATCGGGATTAAATCCACGGGTCAATAGTCCCGGTTCGTACCTGCTACCTCCGAACGGGCCACGTGTTGCACCCATTAGTCCCGGTTCGTGTCCCAACCGGGACTAGCATTAGTCCCGATTGGCTAGTCCCGGCTGGGAAACCGGGACTAATGGCCCAAACCAACCGGGACAAATGGGTGGTTTATTTCCACCAGCGTAGCTTTCGAGCGGTGGCTGCTCCGAGTCGAAGAATACCCAATACCAATCGGTATAGTTCAATCTTTTAAAGACGATCGATTCGGGCAAAGACAGAATCGGTGTGCCCAATCGATGTATATAAGCACAAAGACACGAGTACGTGGTTGAGGTTCATGAGCTCAGGAAAAGAAGATTGATCGAGGTGGAGATACAATATATAGCAACTCGCTCGCGCGACGAACGATCGGTGAAGCTAGCATGGCCATGGCTCATGAGCTGCAACGGCACCGCTGGTTCTTGCAGCACCGGAGAGGCGAGGAGACGAGACTGGTCTCGTGGGAGGACGAGCCCTTGTTGCTCACCCACGTCTTCCTCGTTGATCCGGAGAGCGCCGCTGGCCAGGGCGTCGTCTCCGTCTGCGTCGAGATGGGCACGCAGAACATCGTGCTCGCGCACCTCTCCTCGGAGACGACGGCCGTGGAGCTGGAGAACCCCGTGTTGCTGGATCAGGAGTTTTGCTTCTACCTGCAGTTGCGGCCGTCCGGTGACAACGAGGATTCCGACGTCGTCGTCCAGTTTGAGGGTTTCGTGTTTACTCTACCGGACTATGAGAAGGCAACGCCAAGGACGTTTGACATGTTGCACCTACAACATTCTTAGCTTTATTCGATCTGGTTTTCTTATAGTATATGAGAGCTTTCTTCACGGATATTGCTGTGACTAAATTATTATTTGTTTTCTGGAGGAGCACATTGCATGATTGTTCAGTTAGTCTAAATTATGATTTGTTTTCTGTGGAGCATGATTGACTTTATGTAAGTCTGAATGACAGTTAGAAGAAAGTATGTCTTAATGTAGGTATATACAAAATTATACAAACACCTCTATGTGAGCAAAAACTTTAAATTTTTGTACGCGAGGGACTCCCCTGCTCCACTTCTCCAACCAAACTCGATTATTTCCGCGGACGTGTAGTATATATAATTACATCTATCCGAAATTACCCTACGTGTAGTATGTATATATATATACTCCCTCAGTCCCACTATCCGAAATTACCCTGCATTCTGCATTTAGTCAAAGTTAGACTTTGTAAATTTTGACTAAATATAGAGTAAAAATATTAATATCTAAGATATTACATTAATATTTTTTCTAAAGTTAGCAGGAGAGCTGCTAATTTCATTGATTAGTGGAACCAATTTTACAAAAAAAATGGGTGAAAAAATATTGTCATGCAGACCATGGTCACCCGGTAAAATAAAAGGAAGAGAGGATGGCACATTAATTTTATTAGAATCATCATAAAATACATTTTCGTGCAATATGCATATTTCGTATTATAGGTGTAGATAATTTTGTATATATTGAGTAAAAATTTACAAAGTTTTATTTCGACTTAACCGTGACGGAGGGTAATTCTGGAAGATATCGAGAGTATATATCAAGCACTTATGGAGCACCACCACTCTAGCAGCATACTCCTCGCCGCCCTTCACCTTGAGGCATCCGCCTCTCCGGCTGCTTAATTGCACATCGGCATTGATGTTCACTGAGGGCGTGTTTCGTAGCCCGTCTCCCTCCAGAAAATCTCTTCCCAATCCTGCCCACCCAATTTTGGGCTGTTTGGTAGCCCGGCTCCCTCCCCTCAGCCTTGCCCACTATACAGAAAAGCCTCCTCGGCCTGGCTGGGTTGTGAATCTCGAATCGAGCTTCGCACCTCAGCCCAGCCGAGGTCATACAGAAAACTCTCCCACACGTGGGTCCCATCGAGCTTCGACCCGCGCACCCCCCAGCCCGGTCGATTCATTTCCCCCCGCGAGCCTCCTCTCATCCTCACGCCGTGTCTCCTCCTTCGTCGCCTCACCGCCGCCACCTCCTCCTCGCCTCACTGCTGCCGCCTCCTCAGGATACCGCCGCCGCCTCCTGATGTCACCGCGCCTCCTCGCGCCACGGTGAAGTCAAGCCAGCGTAGAGGAGCATTACAGCGTGTGAAAAATCGATACCTTTTAATGGTGCCGTCTGTATGACTGGAGCACACGGCGGAGGATATTTTTATTCGACATGGATGACCTAGTGATCTTCGGATTGGTCATACGTGTACTTCGCTTGTGGTCATTTTATTCTTTTTGCGACGAAATCGGGTGTTGTAGGCTGTGTGCATCTTGTTATGCAGAGGCGGGTGTAATGCATACTCTGTATGGTTGATACATTGAAATGAAAATGACCTTCCAAAAAAATCTCACAAAGTCATCCACCACAACGAATCTTCAAAAAAGAGAGTGATCTCACCATTCTCTTGTTTAAATGTGTTAAAATGTAGAAAACATTCCTGACTCGCATAAGGCATAAGTACATTCTAAAAGTGGAAATCCCCTCGGCTTAGCGGAAATAGAAGATAATGTTTATCACTCTCGATTTATGAGGCCTATGTATTGGATGTGTGACTATTATTTTGTGTTTGCAGCCGAGATTGATGAAGGATTTCTGTAATTGGATCAATTTTATCGGTGTAGTGGGAGATAAATGATCCGGTGTAAGGTGTCAAGTAGGATCCCTCCGAAATCCCACTTATAGTTCATTGAGATATTTATAGTATAATTTTTGAGGATCCCATCTAAATCCCACTTGACAATTGCACTAAAATTTTAAGAAAACTTTTAGTAGGATTTATTTGAAGATTTCAGTGCAATTTTGAAGAAAACAATTACACTAAAAATCTCCAAATGAACTATAAGTAGGATTTAGTTAGGATCCTACTTGACACCTTAATCTGGTGCTTTGGTTGCTGCTAGCACACGCGTGCTAACTGAAATGAAGAATGCGTCGTAGCGTGAAATGCAAGAGTTATGGTTTGCCTGTCCCGACTCCCGACTGGTGCTGTCCGGTCCCCCCAAATGATTATGCGTAACTTGCAAATGAAGTGGTACTACGTAGCTTGGGAAGAAAATTAATATGGCTAGGTGGTGAAACAAGTATATATGTTTTCAGTTTTTGTGAGCTGTGTGCATGCATGTACCTATTTTTTCCATATATATGCCCTTTGCATGCACTTTGTGGCAGCGGACCATGATTTCTAGTGGAGCATTATTGCATGATTAATTGTAGAGGTAGTACGTCTAAATTAATGATTGTTTTCTGTGGAGCATGATTGTTTACGTGTAGTATATATATATCAGTCAAGCAGTCATGAAGCACCACCACTCCACCAGCATACACACCGTAGCACAATGCATGGCAACCGAGTCCTCGCCTCCTCGCCGCCCCTTCTCCTTGCGGCGTCCGCCTCTCCGGCGGTTGGCGCGTCAGCGTCGACATTCACAAGGCGGCTAGAGGATGAGGTGGCGCCGGAGATGATTTGGGCGGCCGGCCTCCTGGGCAAAGGCATCGGCGAATCCGCCCTTGAGCCCAACAAGCCTCGGTGCGTGCAGAAGTGCGCGGCAAAAGGACCAGGTGACACCGAAACCGAGAAGCACGAGTCATAGGAATCCCAACTTTTCGAGAGTTTTCCAATGGCACCGAAACCGTCTCGATCGGAGCCCGCATGCACAAGTTACGTTTTGCGCAAAAAGACACCGGCGGTAAAACATTTTTCATGGAAAAAAGAAACGGGCGTGAAAAAGTACGACGTCAATGTGCTAGGTAGCCTCGGGAACGGGCGGGAGAATGCAATGAACATAGAATGTTGACGACCTCTCATTTACCGTGAACTTCTACTTTTCGAGGGCTTTCCGACACCACCGGAACCGGCCCGATCGGCGGCCGCATGCACAAGTTACGGTCCGCGCAAAGAGACAAATACGATGACTTGGAGCGGTAGTTGAATTAACGACCGGTCAAAAATTTGTGCGGGAAAAAGCCGGAACCGCATGCCCCACCTCCGAATGGTGTGATCTTATGCTTGTTCGGGGGTCAAACAAGTGATGCGCTATGTCACGTAATCGTTTTAAAACAACACCGATGAATAATTGCATGTTTTGTGGATTTAACGACCGGTCACGAAAAATGGGCGGAAAAAATAAAAGAGAGAGGGAAATAGGGCGGGATAAATACGAGATGGGCGTAAAATCTCCAAGCTTAGTGTGTGTTTGATTGATGGATCAAAGTGTATGGGATTGGATGGCCCTCATTTTGACGCTGGGATGGTCCATATAGTCCGATCCTACCTTTTGTTTGGTTGAAAGGGTGGATGGGATGAAATTTACCTAGCTTATACTCATATTTAGTAGCAATTGGTTACGAGATGATCAATCGTAATTAGCTTAACCAAAAAATGGGAAACAGCTCCGAGGCATCTCGTGTGACCTTCACACCGGCAGCATGCGCATCCGCACGCAGCGGGGGCGGCGGCTTCCGGCCGCTGGGTTGAGCGAGGCATCTCGGCCGCTGCGGGGGCAGACCACGCTCCCGCCTACGACCTGTACACTGACGAGCAGCACACCTGGACGGTGGGCGCCCCCCGTCTCCGTATGCGAGCTCGATGCCGCCGTGGCGGAGATGAACGGGGAGGACGTCATGAAGCGTGACTGCGCCGGGCGGAGCTTCCGGTGGGTTGGAGGATGTGGCGGTGACCGGTTGGTCGGAGGCTGCGTCGGCAGCCATGGATTTGTGCGGCGGCCGGCGGACAGATCGCAGCTGCAGGCCGGCGGACGAGGACGACAGATTAGCAGCAGGCAATGGGAATTAGCGAGGACAATAGATGGTTATGCGAAGTGGGCCGAACGGTTCGACCGATTTCAGCGAACCAATCCATACAGCATCTGGAGCGAATATTCCAAGTCGTGGGTGGTTCCATTCGGGCCCAAACCATCTGATACACGTCTAGGTCGGCATCCAAACACACGCTTATACACTAGTAGAAAAGGGGACAACGGTGCGCTCACTTTAGTACCGGTTGTCCAAAAACCGGTACTAAGGGGGTCATTAGCACCGGTTATTTATCTGCGCCAGGCCTCCAATCCTTTAGTACCGGTTGGTGTTAACAACCGGTAAAGGCTACTCTTTAGTACCGGTTTCTAACACCAACCGGTACTAAAGGGTTGGTGCACATGCTGTCACGGTTGGTGACCCACGGCCAGCCCTTTAGTACCGGCTGTTTTAAACAACCGGTACTAAAGGTTACTCTTTAGTACCGGTTGGCAATAACAACCGGTACTAAAGAGGCTCTGCCTATATATCTTCTTCCACCCCGAGCCGGCCAGCTCCATTTTTTGACCAACCCGAGCCCAACTCCATTTTTCCTCTCTCCCAAGCTCTAATTCACCCCATTTTCCTTCAACATTTGTGAAGATTTGTGGCACCGTATACAAGGGTTAGCAACTTCTTCATCTTCTCTTCCGGCATTCCAAGTTTAGCTCATTTTGTTGCAAGTTTAGCTAGTTTGATTTTTGTAGTACTTGCAAGGTGTTTGATGAAATGCCTAAGTTAGGGATTTCATTTATTTTATATGCATTTTGAGCTCAAATTAAAGTATAATTTGTGGTTTCATATAGTGTCGTCCCGTCCCCTACTCACCGCCGTCGATCGCCCGCGCCACTCCGTAACCGACACCACCTCGGTGAGACACTTTTTTATCTTTTATTTAAAAAAATCTTAGTTATATGATTTAAATGCATAATTATTTGTTGTATAATTTTCTTGTGTTTTTTTTATATGTATAGTGTCATGGTTTTGATATCAGTCCCCGTCGGCCCTCGTCCGGTCTATGATTCGGATGTGGTATATTTTTATAACTATTTTTTTTCGTGGTTATAACAATCATGCCGACCAACTTGTCATAGATATATTTTTCTTTAGGAGCTAGTTGAACCGGAAATTCCAGCCGACCCTATTGTCGAGTTTTTAGAAAAAGAAAACAACGATTTGAAAGCAAAATTGAAGATAAGTGAAGATCTTCGTCTCCAATGGCTGGAAGAGAAGATGGTATTGGACTTGAAGATTGCCGACATTGTTGATGCTCACGGGGTCGAGCTTGCCGACGTCGTCGCTGCTCACGAGATGAAGATGGATACAATGCGCGTCAAGCTTAAAAAGATTAGAAAATATGTCATTAGTCAAGAGGCTTGTTATCATTATGCTGTTGGTTCAATAGTTACCTTGGTTGCGATTCTGATCGCATTTGTTGTTGGATATAAATTCTTTAGATAGTTGTATGTTAGTTTCGATTGATGTATGTTTCGTGAGAACTATGTATTACATTTGGGCACTACTCTACTTTGGTTTTAATGTGATGAACTTGTATTAATTAATTTGGTCACGTATCTCTATTCATTATTTAGCTGGTGTAATGGTTTTTGATGTATTTATGTAATGCAGATGAGCCGAGAATGGATGTACAGTGATCGACGCCGTCCCGAGTCCATTGATGGAATGCATCGTTTTCTCGATGTGGTTAAGTTAAACAAGCTAAAGAATGGTTTTATGATTTGTCCATGTGATGAATGTCGGAATACGAGGAATTACCCGAGCGTAAGAACCATACACTCCCACCTGTTGCGACAAGGCTTCATGCCCAATTATTTTTGTTGGACCAAGCATGGAGAAAAAGGGGTTATAATGGAAGACCCTGAAGAAAAGGATGATGACAACTATCCTGTGTTCTCTGAACACGGTGATACTACAATGGGGGAAGACGAAGTTGAGCATGAGGTCATTATTGATCAGTCCGATGATGATGATCTTCGTCGGGTCATTCTTAATGAACAGATGAAGTGCGGAAGTGAAAACGAGTGGTCGAAGTTGGAACGCATGTTAGAGGATCACAAAAAATTGTTGTACCCAAATTGTGAAGATGGCCAGAAAAAGCTGAGTACCACCCTGTAATTGCTGCAGTGGAAAGCAAAGAATGTAATATCTAACAAGGCATTTGAAGAGTTGCTACAAATATTTAAGAAGAGTCTTCCAAGGAATAATGAATTGCCCCACAATACATACGAAGCAAAGAAGATTGTCTGCCCTCTTGGATTAGAGGTGGAGAAGATACATGCATGCATCAATGACTGCATCCTCTACCGCGGTGAGAAGTATGAGAACTTGAATGCATGCCCGATATGCGGTGCATTGCAGTATAATATCGGGCGAAATGACCCAGGTGATGTTGAGGGTGAGCATAGCCCCAGGAAGAGGGTTCCCGCGAAGGTGATGTGGTATGCTCGTATAATACCACGGTTGAAACGTTTGTTCCGAAACAAAGAGCATGCCAAGTTGTTGCGATGCCACAAAGAAGACCGTAAGGAAGACGAGATACTGAGACAACCCGCTGATGGGTCTCAGTGCAGAAACATCGACAGTGCGTTTGGGCATTTTGCAGCTGACGCAACGAACTTAAGATTTGGTCTAAGTACAGATGGCTTGAATCCGTTTGGGGAGCAGAGCAGCAGTCATAGCACCTAGCCCGTGACTCTATGTATCTATAACCTTCCTACTTGGTTGTGCATGAAACAAAAGTATATTATGATGCCAGTGCTTATCCAAGGCCCGAAGCAACCCGACAACGACATTGATGTGTATCTGAGGCCATTAGTTGATGAACTTTTACAGTTGTGGTCTGACGAAGGCGTACGTGTGTGGGATGAGTACAAACAGGAGGAATTTGACCCACAAGCGTTGCTGTTTGTAACCATCAATGATTGGCCTGCTCTTAATAATATTTCAGGACAGTCGAACAAGGGATACAATAGATGCACGCACTGTTTAGATAATACTGACAGTATATATTTAGGTAACAAGATTGTGTATCTGGGGCATCGTCGATTTATTTCAAACAGGCATCACGTAAGAAACAAAGGCAAGCATTTCAAAGTTGAGGCAGATAACCGGACAAAGTCTACACGCCCTGATGGTGATGTTATATATGGCATGGTCAAGGATTTAGAAGTAATCTTTGAAAAGGGTCCTGGCAGTCTATCTGTTTCGAAAGACGCAAACAAGCATGTACTCTTGTGGAAAAAGAAATCTATATTTTGAGATTTACCCTATTGGAAAATCCTATAGGTTCGCTCTGCAATCGACGTGATGCTCGTGACGAAAAATCTTTGCGTGAACCTGCTAAACTTCTTAGACGTGTATGGGAAGACGAAAGATACAACGGATGCACGGCAGGACCAGCAACGTACGCACGAAAGAGACAACCAGAATCCAGAGAAGTATCAAGGTACTGCCAGCTACGCTCTTACCAAACAAGAGAAGGAGATCTTTTTTCAAGTCCTGAGCAGTATCAAGGTCCCTTCTGGCTACTCGTCGAATATAAAGTGAATAATAACATGGCAGAGAAAAAGTTCCAAAACCTGAAGTCTCATGACTGCCACATGATTATGACACAATTACTTCCGGTTGCATTGAGGGGGCTTATACCGAAAACGTTCGATTACCCATTGTGAAGCTATGTGCATTCCTCAATGCAATTTCTCAGAAGGTAATCGATCCAGCAACTCTACCAAGTTTGCAGAAGGATGTGGTCCAATGTCTTGTCAGCTTCGAGTTGGTGTTTCCACCGTCCTTCTTCAATATTATGACGCACCTCATAGTTCACCTAGTCGAACAGATTTCCATTCTCGGTCCTGTATTTCTACACAACATGTTCCCCTTTGAGAGGTTCATGGGAGTCTTAAAGGAATACGTTCATAACCGTGCTAGGCCAGAAAGAAGCATGTCCAAGGGCTATGGACAGAGGAGGTCATTGAGTTTTGTGTTGAATTTATTCCTGATCTTAAACCTATCGGTGTTACTCAATCGCGACATGAGGGGAGACTGCGTGGAAAAGTCATGCTAGGAAAGAAAGCAACAAGAAGTATGGACGGGCATTCTTTCACTCAAGCACACTACACAGTTCTACAAAATTCCAGTTTGGTGGCTCCGTATATCGTGAAACACATGGATATTTTACGCTCCGAATACCCGGAGCAGACTAACTTCTGGATTAAAGGAAAGCACGTGGAAACTTTCGGCAGTTGGTTGCGTACACATCTCATTAATAACACCATTGTTGGAGATGAGCTATACTTGTTGGCCAAGTCACCATCTTCAACTATATTGACTTTCCAAGGATACGAGATAAATGGGAATACATTTTACACGGAAACCCAAGACAAAAAGAGCACTAACCAAAACAGTGGTGTCCGCTTTGATGCAACAAACGACGATGGGACAAAGGACACATATTATGGTTGCATACAGCAGATATGGGAACTTGACTATGGACCTTCTTTTAAGATCCCTTTGTTTCAGTGCAAATGGGTCAACCTGGCAGGCGGGGTAGAGATGGACCGGCGGTACGGAATGACTACAGTGGATCTCAACAATCTTGGGTACCACACCGAGCCATTCGTCCTAGCCAATGATGTGGCTCAGGTTTTCTATGTGAAGGACATGTCTTGCAGACCGAAAAAAAGAAAAGATAAGCGAGCCGATAAATCATGCGATCAGCCAAAGCGCCACATAGTTCTTTTAGGGAAAAGAAACATCGTGGGAGTGGAGGACAAGACAGACATGTCAGAAGATTACAATAAGTTTAATGAAATTCCGCCCTTCAAAGTGAAAACTGACCCAAGCATCGTGTTAAATAATGAAGATTGTCCATGGCTACGGCGCAATCAGAAGAAAAGGACACACACGAAGAAACAAGTGAACACTAGATAGGGATGTTGTTGGTGATGTGTAATAATTAATGTATTAAACCTTTTATCAAATGCACATGGTTTCCCCGTCATACAGCCCAACAATGGCTCGTGAGTGCCTGCATATCAAATGCACCGTTGGGCTGTATGACGGGAATCCGAATGATTTGCATATAGGGTCATGTGGCTTATCCAACACTGGTTTTGCCCATCCGGAAGCTTGCGCATCCGTCTCGCGTCGTCATGAGCAGCAAATCGACCTTCGATCTAAGCAGCCGCAAGACATCTCTGATGATCTAACGACCGTCCCAAAAAGTGTTGGGAATGTTGTAGATCATCAGAGCGCCTTGCAGCTGCTTGGATCCGACCAAGGGGCATGGCTACCACTTCCACCATCACCACTCCCACCTACTCGGCAATTCATCATTGTGTCACCCTAATCCAGTGGTTGGTTTCAACCTACCCGAGTGCTTGTGTTAGGGAACATGCCAGTGCGTGGGTAGGCTAAATCCAACCATTGGGTTCGGTGGCAAAGGTAGACGCTCGTTGTGTGCCGTTTCGCTGCAGGGACGTCGCTATTTATAGGCGATTAGAAGGTGTACCTGTGGATGAGGTGGGAGTGCAGATCCGTGTGCTTCTTTAGTCCCGGTTGGTAACACGAACCGGTACTAAAGGCCCTGATCCAACAGCTCACAAGCGCTCGAAGGAAACACACGATCCGTGTGCTTCTGATCCAACGGCTCACAAGCGCTCTAAAGAAACACACCCCTGATCCAACGGCTCACAAGCGCTTGAAAGAAACACACGATCCGTGTGCTTCTTTAGTCCCGGTTGGTAACACGAACCGGTACTAAAGGCCCTGATCCAACAGCTCACAAGCGCTCGAAGGAAACACACGATCCGTGTGCTTCTGATCCAACGGCTCACAAGCGCTCTAAAGAAACACACCCCTGATCCAACGGCTCACAAGCGCTTGAAAGAAACACACGATTCGTGTGCTTCTTTAGTCCCGGTTGGTAACACGAACCGGTACTAAAGGCCCTGATCCAACAGCCCACAAGCGCTCGAAGTAAACACACGATCCATGTGCTTCTGATCCAACGGCTCACAAGCGCTCTAAAGAAACACACGATCCGTGTGCTTCTGATCCAACGGCTAACAAGCGCTCGAAGGAAACACACGATCCGTGTGCTTCCGATCCAACGGCCCACAAGTGCTCGAAGGAAACACACGATCCGTGTGCTTCTTCCACCGCTTCCCGCCTTCGTCTTCCCGTAATTTCTCACTATATATATGTAGGCTTGGCCGCCATTGCCATATCACATATAAACTCATATATGCAACCTCATCACTCTTCCATTGTAACAAAATTTTGACTTAGGTGTTCTCGGCGACGATGTCCATGTTGGACCAGAGGGGTGATGTGCGGGACTGGGCTCCATCGGGCTGGCACTGGGAGGTGCTACCTTCCGGGACGCGCAGCTTGGTGAGGAATCCGGGTGACGTCGTCGACCCAGATCTTCTGTGGTGGCAGTCGCGTGGGCCACGCTCGGTGCAGAGGGAGCCGGCCCCCGAGGAGGAGGTACGTCGCCGTATCTGGGAGGAGGATGAGCACGTCTGTTGCTACATATATCTATTGGATAGGCAGTATGACAGTAGGTGGTCGTTTCTTCAGAGGGTTCCTTCTCACGTGAGCTATGACCCTGTGAGGATTCCTTCTCTTTGGATGCGCAGCGCCGGCGGCTCAGCACCCCGCGGCTCAGGAACCGGTCGAAGTTAGTTTCAGAGTCTGTGATCGCCATTGCAGTTCTCTTGTCTGTGATCGTAGTTTAGGTTACTACTTGCTTTTGAAAACTTGCGACCTAAACTATCAACTTTCGGAGATGTGTGTGATATTCATGCATATGTATGCAAAATATTGAGTCTCGCCAGGTACGAGGGGGACGCTCCGCCTCCTTCGGACTTCAATGAATATATAAGTTTAATTAATGAATATTGATATTTTAATTGCATTTTTCTGATAAACAGATGAAAAGATATTGAATTTATAAGTTTAATTAATGACTTAATGGAGTTCAAATTCCAAATTTTGTAATAAAATGAATTCACCTATAATTTCAAAAAAAATGAATTTGTCATAAATAGATAGCTTACATTTTTTTATCACAATTCGATATTTTAATTGCGTTTTTCTGTTAAACAGATGAAAATATATTAAATTTATAAGTTTAATTAATGACTTAATGGAGTTCAAATTCCAAATTTTGTAATTAAATGAATTCACCTATAATTTCAAAAAAATGAATTTGTCATAATTAGATAGATTACTTTTTAACAGCAATTTGATATTTTAATTGCATTTTTCTGATAAACAGATGAAAAGATATTGAATTTATAAATTTAATTAGTGAATTAATGGAGTTCGAATTCCAAATTTTGTAATTAAATAAATTCACCTATAATCTCAAAAAATAGATAGAAAAAATAAGAGAGAAAAAATAACCAGAAAACATAAGAAAGAAAAAATAAACAGAAAACATAATAAAGAAAAAATAAACAGAAAATATAAGAAAGAAAAAATAGGAGAGAAAAAAGAAACTAGAGGAAAAAAAATCAAAAGCCCATTAGTACCGGTTGTTAAATACAACCGGTTCTAAAGGGGTGGGCTTCGCGCGCGCGAAATTTTGCCGCGGCCCAAAACAGACCTTTAGTACCGGTTGTTATCTACAACCGGTATTAAAGACCCTTTCGTACCGGTTGTATAGAACAACCGGTTCTAAAGGGGTTTTGAATGGTTAAGTGGCCGGATCGACGCCTCGCTCCCCACCAAACCGCCGAGTCCTCGACGCCGCCGACGCCTCCTCCTCGACGCGACCCTGCTCCGGCGAAGCTCTGCTCCGGCCGGCGGCCGCGCCATCGCCTCCTCCCTCGCCGCGTCGACCTCCGCCACCCCTGCTCCGCCTCAACGACGCGCCGCCCCTTCTCCCCACCAAACCTCCAAGTCCTCGACGCCACCGACGCCTCCTCCTCGACGCGACCCTGCTCCGGCGAAGCTCTGCTCCGGCCGGCGGCCGCGCCATCGCCTCCTCCCTCGCCGCGTCGACCTCCGCCACCCCTGCTCCGCCTCAACGACGCGCCGCCCCTGCTCCGCCTCCCTCCTCTGCTCCGGCCCGCGCGCGCCATTGCCGCCCCTGCTCCGCCTCCCACCCATGCTCCGCCTCAACGACGCGCCGCCCCTGCTCCGCCTCCCTCCTCTCTGTTCCGGCCCGCGCGCACCATCGCCGCCCCTGCTCCGGCGCCCTCCACGCCCTGCTCCGGCCGCCGCGCGCGTAGCCCTGCGCAAGGTTAGTTTTTTTCTTTTTTTTCAGTACTGTTCTTTTGATTAGCAGTGTTCTTTTTTTTTGTTTTTAGTACTGTTATTTAGTACTGATGTTTAGGTTTGAATTTTAGTTGACATGTTTGAATTTTAGTTGAGTTAGAAATTTTACCAAAGTTAGAAAATTTGAAAATGTAGCAAAGTTAGAAAATTTATCAAAGTTAAACATGTTCATTTTTAGTAAAGTTTAAGTTTTGTTTAGCTTATTATTGTTTAGGTTATTATAAGTTATCAATTTTTAGTGTAGCAATTTTGAAAGTTAGCAATTTTGAAAGTTTAGCAATTTTGAAACTTCGCAATTTTGACATTTGTTTAGGTTATTTAGGTTACTATTAGTGTAGCAATTTTGTTAGAAATATTGCTAAGTCATTTAGATAACATAGTAAAGTTTGAAATATTGCTAAGTTTGAAATATTGCTAAGTTAGAAATATTCCTAAGTTTGAAATATTGCTAAGTTAGAAAATTTTAGTAGCAAAGTTTGAAAATTTAGTGTATAAGAAAATTATTTTATTAGTGTATAAGAAAATTTAGCAAAGTTTGAAAATTTATCAAAGCAATGTTATTTTTAGTTGCAAAATTTTCCTAAGTTAGAAATATTCCAAAATTTGCAGTGACATTGAGCTATGGAGGACGACGCCCCCATCACCCGAGACGACGCCCCCTTCATCCGAGACGAGGAGAATGAAGACCGGATGCAAGCAATTATATATGATAGGGCTGCAGGACCCAATTCTGATGGAGAAGATTCCGGCGAAGAAGACGACGAAGATTTCAGCGTGAAATGTTTGAATGACTCCGGTGAGGGAGTTGAGTTAGAAAATTTCAGAGACGACAACGACGACGAAGAAGTGCCGTTAGAAAACTCCGGCGAGGTATATATTAGTCTTGTTGATCACTAGCTAGATGCATTAATTGATTTATATTGCACTTATTAACGAAACATTTTTCTTTTAGCCCTCTGGATCTAAGTCGTCAATCCCTAAACGAGGCCCGAACCAAGGGGTAAAGCTGCCGGATGGTGCAAAGTTGTCGATCGACGAAGTTAGTGTAAAAGGCAAATCGGAGAAACCCAAAGGAATCTACACTAAATATGTAGCTCAATGCGGCGTTCTTGTTAGGGACGCCGTCCCGATCACCGTTGCAGAATGGAATAAGCCGAAGAAAGCCAACATTGGCGCAAAATATCTTGAGGAAAGAATTAAAGATACCCTTTGGACCTCGATATTGGATTCTTTCACCCTACCGGCAGATCTCCCACAGAAGAGGCAGGATAAAGTCAAGGAATGGACTCTTAGCAAAATGGCCCAGCAATTCAAGAACTGGAAGAACGGATTGTGGAGAAAATATGCGAAAAACCCACCAAATTTCACCAGAGCTCTAGAGAAGCTAAAAGATGACTGGCCTGAATTTGCGGCGTATAGGAAATCGGCCGTCGCTGTGGCCCGATCGACCCAAAATAAGTTGAATGCTCAGAAGAAGAAATATCACCATCGTTTGGGCTCAGGTGGCTACAAGACTGCCTTGCCTAAGTGGGAAGCCTATGAAAACGAGCTGCGTAAAAAAGGGATCACTCCACAGACAGATGGCTGGCCCGACAGGTCCAAGTTCTGCTTGTTTGTGCATGGGGCAGTCTTGGACCCAGACACAGGGCTGATTGTTGCACAGGGAAAATGGAAGAAAAGAATGACAAGAGTCGCCAAAAAACTAGTTGACGCAATAGAACTAGTCCGACAGGGAAAATATGTTCCCGATAGAGAGGACGACGAGCTTTCACTCGCCCTCGGGAATAAAGAACACTGGGGACGATGTCGAGGCAGAGGAGGCGGGGTTGGTTTTCTTGAAGGGTTTCCGGAGGACGCTGCAACTTATAGAAAACATTGCAGAAGTAAAAAGAGGGAGGCGGAGAGGTTTACTTTATTAGAAAGCCAGATGCATGATGTGAAGGAGCAACTGGCTTTAATTACCCAGCAAAGGGAATCTCAGCCGCGAGTAGAAGATCATGCAGTCGAAGTCTGCCCATCTCAGCGGAAAAGCAGCGTGGGTTCCACGCAGCTACAAGATCCTGCAGTTGATGAACCGTCGGCGGCGCGCTACCCCGTGGATGATATCACGGAGAAGACAAATTGTGAGTTACATGCGCCAATGAATAACCTTAGTTTTCCGGTGGCGAATGGCTATGCTTTACCACATCAACTTGGAGCAACCTTCCATTTTGGTGAGATTCCAGCTGGATTTGCTCGTGTCGGGGTCACGAAAGTATTGTCGGGATTCAACTCAATGCATCTTGACATTCCTGGAGCTGAAGGCGAGAAGACATTGGGAGAAGTCGAGCTTGGTATCGTTCTATGGAAGAAGAAATACATCAAGTTTCCAGACTCGGCGCCAAGGCCACCGACTCCTCCAGTTAGAAATTCACCACAGCAAAGTCCACCCTCCTCCCCCGATGATGTGGAGCCCACCGCGAGTCCATCGCCCGCGCCGTCCCGTCAGCCGACTGCTGTGCCCACTAGCAGTAATTTGACAAAGCGGAAGCTGTTCACGTCGTCCCCTGTCAAGAAACGTGCAAGAAAACCCAAGGAAGTCAAGGCTCCTGAGAAGTTAGCTGGCGAGATGACTATGGAGGAATTAAAACTGAGCACACAAGGCAAGGCTAAAGCCTTTTTTGAACAGAAAAAAAAGGAAAGACTGGAGGCAAGACTTGACCCCATGAAGGAACTTCTGAAGACTATACCAACCGAGGTAAAAGATCGCACCGTTGACAACCTATATAGGTTTCCACAGCCGCCCCTTTCAGACTATGAGCGAGGTATTGACAAGGTACTTTCCTCACAGACGGAGAAAGAAAAAGCGTGCGGGAAAAGAGTTGCCCAGCTCGGAGAACAAGAAGCACAATCGATCGCCCCGCTCATTGTGCCTTCTGAAGCTCGGGAAATCGAGCATGGAGAAGTTGTCATTGGCGACGTGGGTTATGAAATAGCGTAGATAACAATTCAACCTAAATTTGAACTCGGGCTGCCTCTGGTCGAAAATCCAAGTGCTCTAACAACACAGTTATATAAATTGAATAACTGGTACATGGCCGCCGCAAAACAAGGGAGAGAATATCTCATGGCGGGAGTTAAGGACCAACACTACTTCCGAGAATATGGTGTGCAAGTTGAGTTCTCCGAACTTTTTCAGATGTACAATTAACTTGCTCTCGACAAATCTATCATCAGCTGCTATTGTTTGTAAGTAATTTATTCGTGTAATTTAATTATTTATAGTTAAGCTCGTTTCATTGCTTGTAATTATCCTCACAACATTCTTTTGTATGCTATTATGCAGAATGAAGATTCATGAATGCCGAATGGGTGGAATCTGGGACATTGGGTTCATTGACCCGGATAAAGTTAATGAAGTCACCGTATAAAGTCCTCTGTATGTCCAGGACACAGAGGACCGTTTGCTAACGTTTTTTAAGCGACAAAGTACCAAAAAGGAAATACTTTTTCCTTACAACTTCGGGTTAGTGTTACTGTCTTGTACACATTCTATTTTGCTTTCTCGATAATAAGTGTAATTGATGAGTTCTGAATACCTGCGTATATAAATGTGCGCAGGTTCCACTACATTCTGTTTATCATTAGACTCGACGAAGGAGAAGTTGAAGTCTGGGACTCATTAAGGAAATATCAAGATGATTACAAAAGTGTGCATCTAATGCTCAAGAGGTAATTTCAATCGCACTATATCGTCCACTTTCGTTCATTTTCGGATATCAAAAGTATATAAAATAACTCCTCAATTCATTTTCTTTTCCGGGTAGGGTTTGGAAAAAGTTCATCGCGCAAGAACACGGTGAATGGAAAGATAAGCTGGAGTTCAAGGCTAACAATGTAAGTACTACTACGTATATAGGTCTGTGTATCTTTCTAATACCATTATCATTCTCTTGATTATTATTTGATTAAATTATATTCTTGTATAGTGGTGTCTGCGACAACCACAGGGGACTCAACTATGTGGATACTACGTTTGCGAGTATATTCACATGAGGGTCAATGAGAGAGTCAATAATGTAAGAAATCGAGAGGTATGTAAATATCATATACAACTTTTATTTTGCAACCATCAATTGTGTTTAGTTTCGATCATAACTGACCGGATCTCCTTCTTTTAAAGATGTCAAGGAAGCGGAACCAGCTCCTACCACAAAACCGCGTAAAAGCTATTGCGGAGGAATTGGCGGGATTCATGCTGACGCATGTCATAGATAAATTCGGTGAATTCTACTATTTCGAAAAATAGACTCACTCCGTGCATGTACAAGATAGCGTTGATATCCATTGTAATTATGACTTTATATGTAATTAACGAGAGTACTTTATATGTGTAGTGAGTACTTTATATGTGTAGTGTGTATTTTATACGTGCTCTCCTCGGGAAACCCTGAAAAATGAGCGAAAAGGAAAAAAACAGAAACCCTAAACCCCGAAAAATAAGTGAAAAGAAATATAACCGAAAACCTAAACCTCCCTGAAAAAATAAGGGGGGCAAAAAATGCAGTAACCTTTAATACCGGTTGGTATTACCAACCGGTACTAAAGGTCCTCCGCCTGCGCGCGCGCTGCTGTGCCCACGTGGAGGGTCTTTAGTACCGGTTGTATATAAGACCGGTACTAAAGAGGTGACCCTTTAGTGCCGACCTTTTAGTACCGGTTGCACAACCGGTACTAAAGGTCCAATACAACCGGTGATGTTGCCCCTTTCTCTACTAGTGATAGTTAGGACCGAACAAGAACCGATTTTTTTTTCTTCTACCAAGATACTGGGTGCACTGGATGATGCAAACCTCCATATTAGTATTAGTATTTCTATTTCATTTTATTCAATCTCACACTTATCTTGTCAGGTACACAAGACACAAAAGATGCTCGTAGGGAAGGCACTAGTAATGCCAAGAAATCAGTTCCCTCATTTATACTAAACTATTTTACTTATCTATAAGTCATTATGTCTCTAGATGTCCATTACAATCTTATTGATATAACCTATAATATTAAGTATACTTTTTCAAATTGTACCTAACATTATTAATTAAGAGAGACAATTTGCTACCCGCATGGGTAGCTACACACCCATGCGTTATACGATGATGCAAGCCGTATGTATCCGTTTTAGCTTGTTTTTCCTAGTAAAACACGGATATTTGGTGTATAAAACTGGTTTCGGAATTTTCAAAAAAATATTTTTTGGTCGTCATTTTTAGCTTTTTTTCATAGTTGACTTTTTTGTTTACTTTTGGGTCAAACTTTACTAAAAAAAATCACAGTGGATGGAAAAAAATTCGAAAAAAATTCAAAATACTTTTTAATAATTCTATCAACTCTACTAGTAACATTCCCCTTGTCTACTTGAGTAATCTCATTTTACCATTGCATATACGTTTCGGTCAAACTTAGGGTGTGTAGCTACCCATGGGGGTAGCAAATCTTTTCCGTATTAATTAAATGCAAAATGGAAACTAAATTTCAATATTTTAATATTGAATCGTTGGAAGTGCATAAGTTGCACGGTTCAGCTCAACTCGACACAATCAACCTACAAAAAATTATTTAGTTAAAATTCAGTAAATAGAAATTTATGTGGATCTAATCAAATAGAAATTATATGTTCCACTTCGATATTCCATAGTGTATTTGTGTCTATTTATTATCTTTAAGTACGTTGGTAAGTATATATAATACAAAGGAATGCGTAAAAATATGTTAGTCATAAGTAATAGAAAATTCTAGAGTATTTTAGGTTTGAACAAATCGTTTGCATCTGATGCCAGTTTCCGGTTCGTTTTTTCTGAGATTTGAGCGCCCACGAGACGTCCCGCTTGGGAGCTCCTATACATCGCTTTCAGGCGACGGAACGTGCGTGTGTTGCTTACTAGTGTAGAGAAGTGGGCTCGGCCCACTTTCGTCGTACCTGTTCGACCGCGGGAAAGGACTTGACGATTCGCTTCAACTGTTTCTATCCGTGCGGGCTGCTTCGACTATTTCCTGAATTCTCCCAGCGTTCTCCTACTACTAGCAGAAATAGTCTTTGTTTCTGCTCTTTCTTTTCAGTCTAAGTGTCTAACTATAGTTTGAGTTACTTCAACGAATAATATCTTTTACCGTTAGTAGTACTACTTATTCTCAATATAGACTGAACTAATAAGTATTTTTTCCAGATACTTCAATTGGTGAAAGAGGAAATGGTGTACTGACTGACTCTTACACATAACATATGCCTTAAAAAAATAAGGTGTTTTTTTGTACTCAGACAAAAAATAGAAACAAAATTCATAGGAACATGTTTTTCTCATGCCTGAGAAAATTTAAAAACAACTTTTTGCTTGGACAAATACATCAGTCGATTTCGCCTGTCCCATCTTGAAAAACTTGGACCCGTGTCATGAAAAACAATACGGAAGTTGGAAGTGGGTCATCAATAACTGCAGCATCTGTCCATGATATATATAGTAACAGGGAGTTCCCACCTATATAGCTGGGTAAACAAAAGTGAACATTTTTTTTGAAAAGAAATACAAGTGAACGGAAAAAGTATCGGTATGTGGGACCTATTTTTGAACGGTTTTGAAAGTGAACGGAAAAATGCAGGTAAACATAAACTATATTTGAACTATTTTTGACAAAAAGTGAACAGAAAAATGTCGGTGAACGAAAACTTTTTTTAATGATTTTAAAAGTGAACAAAAAAACTATCGGTGAACAAGACCTAATTTTGATTGGTATTGAAAAAGTGAACAGAAAATGCCTGTGGACGAGAACTATTTTTGAACGATGTTAAAAGTGAAACAAAAAATGCCTATGAGCGAACCGAAAAATGTTGGCGAACATAAACTATTTTTGAATGAAGTGCACAGAAATATGTCCGTGAACGAAAAGTATTTTTGAACGATTTAAAAAAGTGAAACAGAAAAATGCCGGTACACATAAACTATTTTTGAACGGTTTTAAAAGTGAATAATTGTTTTTGAACAATTTTAAAAAGTGAACGGAAAAATTATCGGTGAACGGGACCTATTTTTGAACGGTTTGAAAGTGAACGGAAAATGCCGGTGAACATAAACTATATTTGAACACTTTTTGACAAAAAAAAGTGAACAAAATATGTCGGTGAACGGAAACTATTTATGAACAATTTTATAAAGTAAACCAAAAAAATATCGGTGAACAAGACCTAATTTTGATTGTTTTTGAAAAAGTGAACAAAAAACGGGGTTAACGGGGACTATTTTTGAACGATTTAAAAAGTGAAACAAAAAAAGCCGATAAGTAAACAGAAAAATGTTGGCGAATCAAATTAGTTTTGAATGAAGTGAACAGAAAAATGTCGATGAATGAAAAGTATTTAGGAACGATTTAAACAAGTGAACAGAAAAATATCGTGAACAGAAATTATTTTTGAATGTTTTAAAAAGAATAAAACATGTTGGACAATTTTAAAAAGTGAAGAGAAAAGGTATCGGTAAACATGACCTATTTTTGAAAGGTTTTGAAAGTGAACGGAAAACGCTGGTGAACAGAAATTATATTTAAACTATTTTGGAAAAAGTCAACATAAAAATGTCATTGAACAGATACTATTTTTTTGAACGGCTTTAAAAAAAGTGAACAAAAAATGCTGATGAACGGAAACTATTTTTGAATGGGTTTAAAAAAGTGAACAAAAAATATTTTTGAACGATATAAAAGTGTGAACAGAAAAATAAAAGTGAACATAAAATAATAGTGAACGGGAAAATAATTTGACTCTATTTGGGCCTGTAAACATAAACTCTATTCGGACCGTTTTAAAAGTGATCAAAAAAAATGTTTGAACAATTCTAAAAGGTGAACAGAAAAAGTATCGGTGAACATGACATATTTTTGAACGGTTTTGAAAGTGAATAGAAAATATCGGTGAACAAAAGTTATATTTGAACTATTGTTGACAAAAAAGTCAATATTAAAACGTCGATGAACGGAAAATATTTTTGAACGATTTTTAAAAGTGAACCAAAAAAATATAGGTGAACAAGACCTAATTTTGATTGGTTTTGAAAAAGGTCCAGGATTGCGCAAACCATATGAGAGGATAAAAATTATAAGAACATATCAAAATTATATAGTATATAAATGTGAACAAAAAGGAAAGCCTGTACAGTTTTCATCAGATGCCATTCAAAAACACAATGCCCATCTTCTCATATTCAAGAGTAATGGACACCAAAAAAACCCAACTATCTTCATAAATATATGCTCAAGAAAATATACATAGACCTAACGCACACAGGCACATAAAAAAATACAGGGGATAGATATGGCTCACTTATCAATGGTCAGAGTGGGTAGTGGATCCATATGTACACGCACATAAGAAGCATGCTTACAAAAGAGGGAATGCAAAAACAGTAAAAAAGGTGCGCCGCGGCGCTACGCACAAAACAGAGACGATAGAACTCTAGCTGGCACTGTGACAGGAACCCCTACTGACCTCTAACTCTCTCCATATCTCTCTGTCCATGGATTGAAGAATAGCTACCCAGAAACGATGAAATCCATGGGGTTCTCCCCTAACCCTATCGCCTAGGCACCTCGTCGATCGCCATGGATAGAAAGGGGAACCATCCCCCGATCTAACAACAAAAGGAAGAAGACAGAAAGTAAAAGATTAAGCGGATGGGATTGGTACCTTCCGCCGCCGCCATCGCCGGCGATGACCCGAGAAGAAGATCAGTCGTTCGCCGCCGATGAACACAGAAAGAAGAAGCAGGTCGCGAAACGAAGCAGTGGGGAGCAGAAACAGTGGAGGAGGAAAGAAGAGAAAGGAAACTAAATGGGCCGGCCCATTAATGGACGCTTCAGGCGACGCAAGCTGATCGGATCGCTAATGATCTATATATAGGATTTGCCTCCCGCTTTCCCGTGGGCACACGTACGGTTGCGCCACTGTTGGATCGTTCTCCCGTTCTAGGCCCGAGGCCGATTTCTATCCGGGTTTTCTCGTACGAACCTGCTACTGCTGCCGCTAACAAACAAATTTGGTTGCTTAGCAGGCCGGGGTGCAGAAAATAGGCTTTGGGCCCAGTGACATGTGGGAGCTGCACCTAACGTTTTCTCGAATTAACTAAAAAAAGGTTCCCTTCGCGAAGGGAAACTCGCACGCACTGTCGTGCCTTCACGTCTCGGCTTCTCGTTTGTCGCGCGTCACCCTTCTCTCCGTGCTTAACATGTGTCGTTCTCTGGTTGCGTCTCGCTCTCCCGCCCGAACAGTTTTTCCCCTTTTTCTTGCAAAACCCAAACTTTAAAATGAAATATCTTGAGAATCATTGATCCAAATTACGAACCGTTTTCACTTTTGAGCTCCTCGCTTCGAGATCTTCAAAACTAGATCTCATGTTGTTAGGTTTCGACAAACTTTTTTTTTATATTCGGTAGCACGTGGTTGTACATTCGGTAGCACGTGGTTGTACATTTCCAGATTTTGTACATTTTCAGTTTGTACATCTCTAAATTTGTAAATTTTCAGTTTTTCTAAATTCGGTAGCACGTGGTTATACATTTCCAGTTTGTACACTTTTAATTTTTTGTACATCTAGTAGCAACGTGACTGTACATACAGTAACAACGTGTGTACATCCTGTAACAACATGTGTGTACATACTCTAGCAACATGGTTGTACATCCTGTATAGTTTCTGCACCATCGAGCCGGAGCTGGGGCCGACGCGGCTGGCCACGGTGGTGCCAGCGACGGCGAGCCTAGAGCGAGCTGGAGCCGCCGGAGCCGCGGTTAGCCGCGGCGGAGGACGGCGGAGGCGAGCAACATACTTATCTTGGGGGGTGCGGTCGCCGTCGTCGGAGAAGGAGCAATGGCGGGGGAGCTTAGAGGGATGACCAGCCGGAGGGTGGCGGACCGGCGGAGGAGGTGGCTGGGGCAGAGCGGTGCGGCAAGGCGTCGCGGAGCGCGCCGGCCGCGGGTGGCGGTGGCAGGCGGTTAGGCCGGTGCAGGGCAGGACGGTTACGCGGGTACACTGGACGCGGACGTACACTGGGAAAATTCGTTTTTGCGTACGCGCGTGGGCTATTTCGCGAGCAGGAAATTCGGATTTCGCTACCTCACTGGATCAGCCACGTGGAATCATACGATGATAGCTAGATCGACCTTCGCGAAGGAACCCTTCCGATAGCGATACCCACGTTTTCCGGTCCGATCGAGGAGTAGAATTCGTTGTGCGAATCTAGTCTAGAGGATTTCCGAACACGCCCTAACCTTGTATGGTGTGTGCTGCCTCTGGGCCATGTCCTTTATGTTGTTTGGTTGCCCACATTGTCTCTCCTTGCATCGGAGCTAAAAAATAAATTTGGTTGTATCTCTGTTCTCCCCTGATGTAACATTCAGCTTCTTTGTTACATGTGCACTGATCGCTACTCTCACATGGTGAACTTATCTCACACCATCACATTCAGAACAAATTCGTTTATCAGCTTCAAATTATAAAAAGAACGTATAATATGGGGAGTTTTCTTTTTTTGAGGAAGGATCCGCTCCATATATTCAAAACACTCAGCACAGATTACAGATTACAAGCAAAATGCACTAAGCATCTTGATCAACAAGAAGAAGAAACAAACGGATCCACAAGCCGGCTCCCAAGAACCTAGAGAACGCCGTCGTCGCCGTACCTCAAACCGCCGGAGAAGAAGAGCCGCCACATGTCGTAGATGGCCGCAAGAGTCGTCCGCCGCGCCGCGACGTCACCTAGACTCGTTGAACGTGCACGGCCGCAGCTCCACCTTCCCAGCACCGCCGCACTTCCAGCCGACGAAGCGCTGTCCAGGCCAGCCACCAACAACCTCCACCCGCCTCCGGCCGCTGCTCCCCCCGCCACCACGGCCGGCCAGAGCGAAGACGACGCAGAGGAACCACCTGCCAGACCACCAGCAAAACGGATCGCCCACCTCCACCTCTTTCTCCCCTCGCCACCGAGGCCGGCCGGAGAAACGAAGTCAGAGGAGCGCACCCGGAGAACCACTCGAGGCTTGACGATGGCGACGAAACCGACACCACCAAGACGGAGAGCAAGCCCGAGAAAACCAAACCTCAACGGCGACGACCTCTCCGCCACGCCGCCGCCGCCCAGGGACAGAAAACCGCCGGATCCCGTAGATCGGCGGGACAGACAACCTCCAGCCACAGCAAGGAGGTAGAACAACGCCGCAACTCCAAGGGAAGGGGAGGGCAGCAACTTATTTCCTGTACGCGGACACCGAGCCTTCCTCCCGCCGCCGCCAGGACCTAAACTACTCCTATCTACACACCGGGAGACAAGGAACCAGATCCCCACCTTCCCCCGCCGCCGGAGCGACGGGAGAGGCAGAGATCTAGCCCTGCTCCGGCAAGGAGGAGGAGAACTCGGGGTCGCCCTCTTTTTCGCCGCTCTGCACTGTAGCGAACGAGAGAGGAGGGGATAGGTTTTGCGGGCTTAATATGGGGAGTTTTCTGATACAACGAGATGAAGATATTAGTAAAAGGAAATTTCAAAAGGTCATGCACGATGAGTTTGAAAAAATCAAAATCGATAAGAATAAATCCAAGCTTAAACACGAAATTGAAGATATACATTTGACGAAACTCGGATCGATTGCCGGAATGGAAACTGGTCGTCAAGGGAACATGCGAAAACTGGAATGTACTTCATAGATATGTTTTAACCGTATCGATGACTTATCAACACAAGTAACCATGACCAAAAATATGACCCATGATCTGGGAGGATTAATATATTGGAAGCATAATAAATGGCTTTTCACGTTTTCCAGGATATACGATGGTCAAAAAAAGAAAGTTTTCTATATCCTCCTGAAACAAATACATCGGGTACTCCCATTTTAATTTTGCTTAGATAAATTATCTTTATAAGACAGACACCATGAGTTGGTGCCTCTTACTTAGCGGCGCCGGTGATTTTAGCAAAATTGGCCGCGTGTAGGCGGCGCCACCGGCCGTAGACCTTCAGTGGCAGCTGTCGGTAGAGGAGGCGGCGCTATCGCGGTAGCGCTTGCAGCGGGCATAGATGAGCGACTCCTTGGTCGCCTGCTCCAAGTCGGCCGCCTCTTGCTTGCTGAGCTCCTTCTACCGGGCGCGTTCGACACGGAACGAGTCCATCGACCGCCGAAGGGCCAGCTGCACCGTCGGGTCTTGCTCCCCCGGCACGCCATCCTCGTCGTCGTCCTCCACGTCGACGACCTCGACCACGTCGGGGCGCTGACGCTCGCAGTCGAGTGGTCTATGGCGCTCCCGGTTGGGGCGATGGAACCCGCCGCAACACCCACCGCGTACGCATCATCCTCGGGGTCGTCGAAGTACGCCTCCTCCATAGCCCTCCTCGCCCCCTCCGGCAGCCGCTCCGGAGCCCGGTAGGAAGGCATGCCGACCCACGCCGGGCTCGTGGCCATGCGCCGGGAAAGCGAGCCACGGTAGCGGCCAAGCGCGCTCCGGCGGGCCTTCTCGGTCTGGTCTACAAGGTGCTGTGGCGGCGGCGGTGGAGGTGGATCCATCCAGGGGGGCGGGGGAGGTGGTGATGTGCGGCCGGGGAAATGTGGGCGCCGTCACCGGGGAAGGGTGTGCGGCGGCGGGGGGTGCTAGGGTTTGTTGAGCTAGGGTTTGGCTCGCCAGCGGCCATATAAAGACCTCTCCCGCGCATTTAAGGAGGTGGTTGGCCGTTCGGTGCCACTGACAGCCGGGCCAGGGAGTCCAACGGGAAGGACTCCATGCGGCATCCAGACGCGTCCACGCAGATGCAAAACCGGCTCAAATTTCGGCCGGATTTGGGTCGGCGCGGACCAAAAAACGGACGTCGGTCCGTTTGCATCGGCGCGTTGGGGGTTGGTTTCCGCGTGACCGGACCGAAACGGAGCGAAACGGATCAAATGGGTCGAC